>JAKTPZ010000056.1:0-56972 GCA_030579215.1 Maudiozyma pseudohumilis
GCGTCACGCTTCTGTTTGAACTGTGGCCAGTTGAAAGTAAGGTTCTTCTTGCTCAAGTCAAAGTCCTGGAATAGACCATACTCGTTAGCCTGCTGCACACGGGTAGCCAAGTCAGAGGCGTACCACATAACCTTCTTTGGGACACAGCCAACGTTGACACATGTACCACCCATAGCCTTACCCTCA
Source organism: Maudiozyma pseudohumilis (assembly GCA_030579215.1). Taxonomy (NCBI): domain Eukaryota; kingdom Fungi; phylum Ascomycota; class Saccharomycetes; order Saccharomycetales; family Saccharomycetaceae; genus Maudiozyma; species Maudiozyma pseudohumilis. Next base: position 187 of record JAKTPZ010000056.1, read on the forward strand.
ATCAGAAGGGTCTTTGCGCCGTAGGAAGCAGCACGTCTGGCAGAGGCGACACCGCCGGAGCCGCCACCAATAACAAGGTATTCATAGTGTTTAGTAATAGGAGCCATTATTTTATTTCTTAGCATGGTTATATTGTGTTAAGTGAATTGTAAGCCAAGAACTGGATTTAGAATTCAACAATGCAAAGTTATTTCTTATATACATGACAAACGGCGATGCCTCCCCTTTACTAATTTTATCGAAACACGGGGCAGTGTAAAAAAAAATTAAGTGGTGTCGGCTCGGGCATTACTAAGTAAAAACCTGATTAGTAAAAGTCATATGATCAAATGTCTGGCTGAATCAGCCGGAAGAACATGGTTGAGTAATGACGATTATTGTATGCGGGCCGCGTTTATTGCGATATTTGTTGGAAGTGAGGGGTATAAGGCAAATTCCCAAGTATCGATAAGGAGATAGGGAGATATGTAATATGGTGTAATTAGTAAACATGTGCAACACTGATCTGTAGTTGGGTTGGTGTGTACGTTCCTGAGGATAACACGATTTTCCTATTCAATATTTCAGTTACAGCAGATCCAAAAATCTGGCAAACACAATAGACCGGTCTATTATGTTTGCCAGAAGGTAGTAGAAATATTCTCCGAAGGGAGACATTTGGCCTTATACCCTAGCCTAGTGAAAATGCGCAGACAGAGGCGCACATACACTACCGCTTGCCAAGTTTTAATAAATACAGACAGATCAACGTGTAGAGGTTACAAACGATGCCGTGGACTATTCTGTGATCTTGTATCACTTGTAATTCAACGTTACCCGCATCTCAATTGTAATGTTGTCACATCCCAAATGGGCGAAATTATAGTCTTGTCAATATGAGACTGATGTTCACTCATTCTTGAAAAATAGCTTACAGTTGTTGTTTAATATGAAGGTCGAGGGGAATTGTAGCTGGCGGCATTCTAAAGCGGGGTTGCTGTTCCTGACCCAGTACAAACTGCCAAATGATGTGAAGTTGGGACCTTCACCTTGATCAGAAAGGGTGGTGGCGAGATATTACACCGCTTATATTTCATGACTGTCTAGTTTAAACCTGTCACCACGCTACTCATTTTCGAGCAAGATGTTGTGTTCTTAACCTGGTTATACATGCACAGCGTATACATTAGATATGACATAATAGTTCTAGTGCATGTGACAAGACGGCACTACATGACCAATGGGTGTATAACTTTCCACACCTGCAAGTGTGCGAATTGCACATTCACAAAACAAACGACTCTTGTCCCTCATCTACAGGACACACCGCATTCTGTGTTAATTAGAAAAAAAATATGAAATGCAATAGTTGAATATGTATATTATGTATAGCACTGTTGAGGGTGCTTGTAGATGTGCTCTTTCTGTGTAAATGGGGATGATCCGCTGCATTAGTACATCAATGCACTCGAGTGAGAATTGGTAGGTTTGAAGGTCGGCAGTTCAGAACCTGGGAGTTTCCAGCTGCAGAGGTTGTGATGAGATCAACGTTGGCTAAACAAAGCCATGCAGGTATGCATTCATTGGTTGAACCTTGACAACTGCACATCTCTCTACAGTCCTGGTGTTCGTGTGTCCATCGTTGCGAGCTCAATCACCGAATCTGTCTCCACATTCATCAGCGTCTGCACGGAAGCCTCTATCCCTGCACTATAGCTCTCCGTGCTCCCAGCGCTATCCATGCTTTCCGCGCTAGTTGCACTACCGAGGCTGTCCTCCTCCTTATACACTGCATCGCTGGCCCCCGTCTCTATATCATTGTGAACCCGATGCGACTGGGCATCACCGTTGCGCAGCTCACGCGATTGTGTATCACCGTTACGCAGCCCAAGGGCCTCGATATCGTCGTGGTGACCGTCGGCTCCCGCTGCGCCACTACTCTGCGTATACTCCTTCCATTTGCGCTCCACAAAGGGCCACCCCTTAGTGTAACTGGACCCGACCAAGCACAGGAGCACCCACAGCACGCATATCACTGAGTATATCGCTGAAATGACCCTGAATGCGCCTATATGCGCCACGTCCCCGTACTGCACCCACACCTCCTTGGACCCCAGGGCCATTGTCCCCATGGGGAACGTCATTGCCCAGAACCCCTTGTGGAAGTGCCACAGGGGCACCTCGTGCCCCCCGGCGTCGCTTGTGCGCGTGCGCATGTAGCTCGCTATAGCGACGAACGAAATGATTGTGAAGAAGTACCCCATCCCGAGCAGTGCCAAGGATATGAGCAGCCCCGCGATCTTGAAGCACCAGGGCACGACCAGTGTGAGCACTGCGGCTGCGTCCTGCATGGGCCGGGCCAGGTCCGGCTGTGGGTAGTACAGTTTCACGTACTCCCTGACGTTGTCGGTCATGAGGAGTATCCCGAACGCGCCCTGGCCGAGGGGTCCCAGGACGAGGAACATGGTGAACACCTGCTGCATGCGGGGCAGCTTGTTGACGTACAAGTTCCAGAAGAAGAGGGTGACGAGTATCCCGACAAAGAGGATTGCGTGGAGCCACAGGAGCATGCAGACGACCATTGTGAGCATCTGTATGTTGCGGTTGAAGGTGCTGCCGAACTGCGGTGTCATTGTGAAGAGGGCCCCGCACGCCGTCCCGACGACCAGTGGAATGACGTTCATGAGCAGCGTGCTCTTCAAGTTCTGCGTGGCGATCTTCTGCCTGTCGGTCCCGACCGGGTACCTGTTGGCTATGTCCTCTGTGTAGTAGTAGTCCTGCCATATCAGGAACGAGATCCCCCAGGCTGTGAGCATGGACACCGTGATGTCGTACCACCACAGCAGGTATATGAACACCATGAGTCTGCGGGCGTTTGCCGGGGACACTGCGTCTGGTGTCTGTGCGAGGGCAGTGAGGTAGTTGATGATTGTGACGAGCCCCATCGGGTATGTACCCCAGAACACGTTGTGCATCAGGTTGCGGTAGTAGTGGTTGAAGTACCTGTGCCAGGAGTACTTGCGTGCGTACCAGCACATGTGCCACGCTGCGAACAGCTGGAGGTGGAGGAAGAGGAGACACGCGATGGCGAAGAGGATGTAGGAGCAGATACGCAGCCAGCGGGCCGGGTAAGGGAACGAGTATAGGATGTCTGAGGCGATGCCTGTGCCCATCACCATGACGAAGGAGAATGGCTCGAAGTGCCAGACGACTTTTTGTATTGTGCGCATGAGAGCGAGCTGTGTTGAACGAGCGAGCTGTGGCGAACGAAGTGAGACACAGCGAGAGAGTGAGACACAGCGGGGTCAGTAAAAAGAGAATAACCAGGGATAACCAGGGATAAGCAGGGATAACCAGAGGTAACCAGGGATAACAGAACAACCAGGGATAACAGAACAACCCAAACGTCAGCCGTATAAGTGCACGCGATTGGGGATGTAGCAACGCACAGGACAAGAACCGTGACACCGTGACACCCAGCACCCAGCACCCAGCACCCAGCACCATCGCCATCACCCCGACCCTTTATATACAGGCGGCCCGGGCATCGCCTCACCCCTCCATAAACGGATTACTCAGCGACGTGCATATAATGATAGTCAACAGCCCCGCGAGGGGCGCACAGAACAGCGCGGAGGGGAACGCGAAGAACAACCCGCAGAGAGACGACCGCAGAGAACACCCACACCCACACACCATTGCGAACACCCACACACCCACACAGATAAACCCACACACCACACCCACACACCACCACACAGACACCCGCACAACCGGAGATCCCACACCTCGGCGGCTGTGCACAGAACAGACCGCAGGGAACAATGCAACAGCAACAGCAACAGCAACAGCACAAAGTGCCAACGAGCCCCGAACGCCCACAGCGGCAAGACGCACAGCGCCGTGGAAACGAGCGGCGCTCCCCTCACAGCTGCGCTGTTCTCCCCTCAAATAGTGGCGGTGGTGCTGTGGTCGCTGTAGCGCTGTGAGGCTGTGCAGATGTGTGTTTCTCCCTGCTGTGTTGTGCTGCAATGGAGGGCTGTGTAGTGCGGTGTGTGGGTTATGCGTGTGTGGTGTGTGGGTTTATCGTATGGGTGTGTGGGTGTTCGCAATGGTGTGTGGGTTTTCTCACCGGTGTGTGGGTTTTACAATGGTGTCCGCTGGTCGGTGAACTTTTCGCGTGCTGTTCTTTCTGGTGGGGTGCGTGGCGCTGTGCTGTGCTGTTCGTATATAAGAGTGGGCGGCCCTGTTTCTGTGCTCTTGTGATTTGTGATTTGTAGTTGTGCTTTGTGCTTTTGCAGTTATCTCCCTATATCGGTGTGTTTATAATGGCTTCTCAATCTGCACAGAATGTATCCGCGTCCGCTGGCCAAGGTGCCGCTGCCCAGGGCGCTGCTGCTGTCCAAGGTGCCGCTGAGACGCCGCTTGCTGTGGCTACTCTGCTGAGACGCAGTCCGCTGTTGAAGCAGCGTCTGGGTGTGTTCCAGGGAAGGACGGCCGATTTCTTTAGGTACAAGAGGTTCTGTCGCGCCCTGGATAGTGCCCAGTATGCAAAGCAGGCAAAGAAGCAGCCGGGGTTGTACCCTCCTATGCCGCAGGGTGATGATGAAAAGAGCGAGGTGAAAGATGAAAAGAGCGAGGCGAATGATGAAAAGAGCGAGGCCAAAGATCAAAAGAGCGAGGCGAAAGATGAAAAGAGCGCGAGTGTGCACCGCGCACTGTTCATCTCGCTCATCCGCGCACAACTCGTCCTCCCAGTGACCAAACTGCACTCGGACGAGCTCGCCCAGCACGACCTCTCGCCCAACAAGGACTTCCCCCACCTCATCCCCTCCAAGCAGGCGACGCTGAGCCCCGACGAGTACTACGTCTGGAACTACAACCCGCGCTCCCTCTGGGACACCCTCGTCGTCGTCGGCGTCGTCGCCGGCATCCTCGCCCTCGTGTGCTACCCGCTCTGGCCGCTGGCCATGCGCCGCGGGTCGTACTACCTCTCCCTCGCCGCCATGGCGTTCCTCGGGGTGTTCTTCGCAGTAGCACTCGTGCGCATGGTGCTCTGGCTGGTGTCCTTGATGTTCGTGAAGGCGCCAAAGACAGGCGCGTTCTGGCTGTTCCCAAACCTGTTCGAGGATTGTGGGATCGTGGAGAGTTTCAGGCCAGTGTATGCATGGGGGGAGGGCGAGTGCTATTCCGTCATTAAGAAGGAGAAGAGGGTGAAGAGGAGGCAGGCGCGCAAGGCGCAGTTGGCAGCGAAACAGTAGCCGCCTCGGTAGAGCCTAGCTGCGTCAGCAGCGGGGCTCTACTGACGCTCTACTGACGCTCTCATAGCCACAAGCGCGAGTTTGCTCTACACAACGCTCTAATCAATACCCCTTATACACTTATATATCTGTACTGTTTATGTTTATCTGTTGTGGGCGTGTTCCCTGGATTAGCCGCGGAGCCTGGTGCTGCCGCGGCTCGGCGCTTCCCGAATTTCAAAAATTGGGCCACTGTTATGTTGACAATACAGGATGGGAGTGGTGCGTTCGCTATATTGACAGGGGCGCTCTGCAGGATATTCCCCTATACCCAAGTCCAAAACGTGTCGGAAATTATCTGCAAGATGAATTATGCATTATGGTAATGTAAGAAAGATAATAGAAGAGAAAGGCATGCACGATGCACGTATGAGGAGAGCACAGTGACAGCGTCTAGCGCGGATACTTTGAACTTAGATATAAGTTAATGTCTGGGTAATTATGTACTTTGTAGGTAGGTTTAAGTGGACGACGTATTTTATCTGTAAATTATCACATAGAACTATGAGCAATATTAATCTCCTTCAAAGCGTCCTTTATATACGTTTCCGCGTTTAACGCTGTAATTATGCCCCTCATGTGTGTTTAGCGTGCGTTATTCTACTCTTATATCTTGCATCATCATACCACACCCTCAAGAATTCCACATGACCTTCCACTACTGAACATGGTGCGTCTGACTGTCAGTCTATCGCCCTATACACTGGTACATGGACTCCGGGTGATAACGGACACTAGGGCTGGGCGACACTTTCACCATTCTTGCCTGGGGTATGAAGTATAATGTGTCTTCACTCCCGCCTAAATAAGAGGGACGAGTAGGAACGGTTGCTAAAACGATGTGCAACAGCACATCAACCTTCACTATCAAATGATTAGTCGCATCATATATACAACCATGACAAATCCCGCCACAGCACACATCGATGAGAAGGGATACACATGTAAATAACACATCGATGAGAAGGGATACACACGTAAATAACACATCGATGAGAAGGGACACACATGTAAATAACACATTAGGCATTTATAAATTGCTTGCATGCTAGGGGGTTGATATATACTGTCACTTAGTTGTGCGAACGGATCTGTACCACGACAGGAGCAATAGTTATGCATCTCGCCACAGGGAATTGCGTGATGAGCGTTCGTAGGTTCTTCCACCGATCTAGTCTAAATACCACAACAGCAAATATACAATCGCTGGTAGGGACGGCGCATTTGTTACGGCCACACTACCTTGTAATGTGACAAAGTTGAAACTCAAGCAGATCAACCATCAACATGGTGTTCACCACACGCTCAAAACCCAAGCAGCTCAACCACCAACACGGCGTTCACCACACACTCAAAACCAATACTACGCTCCATCCTCCCCGCGCTGAGCAGTCCACTCTGCTGAACCACTTTGACGGCCCACTGCAGAGGTTGCAGTGCCAGTGGCCTCCCCACCAAACAGCTCACGCTCATCCCGCTGGAACCACTCGTATACTTCGTCCGAGGGCAAAGTCTTCCTTACTTGCACAGTCAAGAACCTGCACAGGGCGGCCAGGTCCTCTTCGCTGATCAGTTTCCGCGGCAAAGCATTCTGAACGATATACCGCTTGCTAACGTCGTGCACACCATCTTTACCGTACGCAATGCAGTAACTCATCTTCTTGTTCCAATTGACAGAATAAATGCGCGGCTCGTCAAACGCCTGTTCACATGAGTCGACATGGACCCACCGTTTAAGGTACGGCGAGTAGTATTCGTTCCACACATGATCCTCTTTGTTCTGCACGTAGCGAGCGTCCAGCCCAAATGATTTGAGGATAAGAGTAAAGACGTTACACCACTCACCACAGCGACCTTTACGAGTCTCCAAAAGTTTAATGGGATCGTTGTAGCGGGGGAAACGGGTCACACTCTGGCATTGCGAACACGAGTACACTTCGACACCAGCACAATCGAACCGCGCTTCATCGGGGTTGGGGCGCTGGTTGCTCGTGATCTGCTGATGCTCGTCAGTATGACACTGAGCACATTCTGGCTTATTGCACCACTTGAAGAAATCCTGCTTGAAATAACGCAGCAACTCTTTTACGAGGTTATCAGTGTACTCATCCTGATTGTCTGGATCCAGGCGTGGCATCGAATCTACGTTTGCATAAATCGTCTCTAAATCCAGTGTATCCAACACAACACTGTGCCAGTCTGGATTTTCATATATCTGGCAGAGGCGGTTGCAGCTACCAGCAATCTCACGGGCAAATGCGTTTGACTGGATGATCTGGTTGATAGTGGGAGTGCCACCGGGTTGGCGAAATAGGTTCAGTACCATATCTTTGTACCGCGCTAGAAACATTGCCGCTGCTGTATCATATACACTCGACTGAGATGACATTATAGGCGCTGTTGCATGTTGTTATGTTTTCAAGTCTCTTTGCTGTTTCGACTGTACGCCCCCTTTTACGTAATACGTAAGGCAACAAAGTAGCGCGGTTGTTGGGCACAAGATGCGCCCGCTGCACAGAGAGCGGTTGCATAGACATTTTAATATGTCTGGTATTGAAAGTTAGATATGCTTACTATTATTCCACCTACATAACAAAGAAACTCCAGGAATCAATAATAATTCGGCTCATCACGCTTATTGGGCTACCCTGTCTGCACCAGGGTGCTTGTTCACTGGCTTCCAATGAATATAGATTTATTTACAAGATATACACAAGTACGGATTAGGACATCTGAACAACGAAACACTTTTGCTTACCAACTCTGAGTAGTAATACCTCATCATCGACAAGAAAGTTACCCCAGTCATTGGTATTGCTAGTAACAGAGGTCCTGCCAGTGCCAAGGTACACGCTACCTTGACTCACCTTTCTCTTGGCCTCTGATTTTGAACACTGCATCAATTGGGAAACAAGACTGACCAGGTCCGTATCTCTGTTAGCTTGTGTTAAGATGCGAGCACTGGAGAATAATCTCACAAGTTCCTGGCCACTCTGTTTGATTGTATCGTTGCTGAATAATATAGTGGATATCATCTCGGCATCCTGAGCCTTTTGAGAACCATGTATCATTTCTGTAACCTCACGGGCAAGAACACGCTGACCAGAGTGCAGATGAGGAGCCTCGGTATGAGTTTCAACAACTTCTGCTACCTGTCCCAGTGGCATGAGCGTAAATATTTTCAGGAACCGTGGGACATCCTCATCAGTTGTGTTAAGGAAGAACTGGTAAATGTCGTACGGAGTGTTAATCTCTTCATCTAAGAAGATGGCATTTCCTGCACTCTTACCAAACTTTTGGCCATTTGATGTGGTAAGCAAAGGAACGGTTATCGCAAAGGGTGGGTCCGTCTTCAAACGCTCCGTACCTTGTTCCACACGGTTAATTAGATCAATACCTGCCGTAATGTTTCCCCATTGATCATTTCCACCAATTTGAATGCATGTATTTTCATTTTTGTACAGGTGGTAGAAATCATACGCCTGGAGAACTTGGTATGTGAACTCATTGAAACCTAGACTGCCTTGATTCTCTAACCGAGCCGACACAGAGTCACGCGCTAGCATAGACTGTATTCTGATATGCTTTCCGTAACGTGCTAAAAACTCGATCATTTTCACATCTTTCCACCAGTTGTAATTGTTTGTCATAGTGTAGACACCAGAACCAGTAGAATCATTAGAATCCTTGTACTTGTTTTCGTAATAGTTTAAGCCGCTTTGGAAGAACCGCTGAAGCTGTGCTGTGATTCGTGATACGTTGTCAAGACGAGTATCTGTAGCCATAGCTTGTCTTTCGGTAGATCTCCCGCTTGGATCTCCAACAGCACCTGTAGCACCTCCAACTATATTGACAATATCGTGACCTCGAACATAGAAATTAAGCAGAAGCATCATCGGAACAAGGTTTCCCAGATGTATCGACTTGGCCGTAGGATCGACACCACAGTACATCTTAACTTTGTCACCTTTTCCCAGTTTAGACCGTAAAGTATCCTCCGGTGCAGATACCTGGGATATGAGTCCCCTATCTTTAAATAGCTGAAGAAGGTTGTTACCTGAAACATCGGTAGAGAGTAGCCGAACTATCGGCCGGGAAGGGTTAATGCATTGTCTGCTTATATTTCTTAACATTTTGATAGACTTGAATACATGCGAATTCCTTCAATGTTTTTTTAAACTCTTTTCTGTGTATTGCTCTGTTTTAAAAGGTCGTTTAGGCTTTCCCCTTAGTTATGAAGGTGGCCCCGTAAATTGGAAGGGCCGTCGGTCGCTTTGAATAAATTGTCGAGAGCCACCTTCAGTAAATATTAAGAAACAGGAGCACAAGAAGATAAAACAAAAATTACATATATACAGAACGTTCCACCAACTCAGACACATAATCATACTAGCTCCTTTGTTTTCAAGTATGATATCAACCAAATTTACAAGATCTGCCAGTTTATATGCAGGGAATGTTTTGAGACGTTCCCATTCTAGATTCTACTCAAAGACGGTCAGCCCTCCGGAAATAAATAGTTTAGACGACCTTGTCAAATTGAAATCCTTAGACAATGTTGATCCTGCTCTCGTTCAAAAGCTTATTAATGAGAAAACCAGTGAGCTTAATCTTCAAAATGAGATCAACCGCCTGCAATCCTTGCAGAGTGAACACGAGAGTAAAAATACCTCGATGCAACCGGTTACATTAGGTAATTTCAAAAGAGCGGGGATAATGTTTGTTTTAATGAGTTCTTCCGTGTACTTGTGTTGGCAGTTATTATGGTGGAATCTTGCTTACGACGCCAAGGAAGTTGACAATCTGAACAGAGTTACTCTATTACAGGACGAGCTACACCAATTAATCAAAGGAAACCATGAAGGCGAAATAAAGTCAGATAGCATAACTAACTCACAACCGTCACAAAATAAATCATGGTTTAGGAAACTTTGGTAAAATACAGAGAAATCATACCATCAACAGTCTGTATAACCTACACTTCATGTAAAAATCAATATATTCATTAGTAAAAAAAAATCATTTAATCATACACATTACATTATATTTCGTGGTATACATAATTATCATATCATAAACATGGAAGCCTACCTGACTACCTCATTAGTCAAATGTGCTGGACTTAGATAACACACAACCGCCTGTTTTCGAAGGAATGGAGTATATCAGAAAATTTTCATTATCACCTAAAAGATATACCTCTTTTGGATATTCATCTGGAAACCCAATGCGATACCTGACTTGTTCATTCACAGTTATGTGAGCAAAGTCACGACATATGCTCTGATTTGCAATGGATGCCTTGATCTTTTTTGATAAGAAACTTGCAAACTGTTTATGTTTCTCTACAGATTTGGTGCTCGAGCTGAGATTGTGAGTGCTATCTCCTGGCGTCTCTGTATTTGTGACAGTTTCACTATTCTGAAGATCTGCACCAATAACTCCTGCAGATTCCTTGGTCAGGGCAAATAAGTGCACGGTATCTGTATCTCCTACGCATCCGAGTAAGGTCGATGATTTATTAAACTCCAGTTGATATATGTTAGCCGGTCTAGTTCCACGGCGGAATTCGTATTGTAATTGTCTATTTGAATCAAAGTCAACGTCTACCCCGGTATTAAAAACTCTAATAATCGTTCCCTTTTCAGAAGCTGTTGAAATCAATTTGCCATCACTACTCAGGGCTAAACACGCTATGTTACCCTTATGCACATTGTTGATATAGTTGATTGGTTTTATATTTAAGGCATCGTATACCACAATATCAGTTAATAAATGTGTCTTTGATTTTGTATTGGCGACACTGAATGATGTATAACAGAGGATACTGCGATCATCATTGCTTAGAACGATTCTGGGGCGTATTCTGCTTGTTAGTGAGTTTCGTCTCTTTCGCGTATATTCATTTCCTTGAATTGAGCCATGCATAATATCAGATGTATCTAGAGTAGCACCACTATTCGTATCATTACGTTGTTTTGTGTTTTCCCATATATCTATAGTTTCCAATGGTTTCATGCAGGATATGTCATAAATGAATAGTTGGTCGTTCTCAAGTAGAATACACATTCTCTTTCTGTTCATAACCACATCAACTATCTCGTGTGGGAAGACCAGCTCACATATAACTGATTTTCTTTTCGTATTTACAATCTTTAAACGTTTCCCCTTTATTGGTCCCTGATTTCTATCACAAATGGCCACCAAGCTTGTGGAAAAAAGCATTTCAACAACAAAACCTCTGTCCACAATGCCATTAGCCCCAGGTATAAGTTGGGAGGTGGGAGTTTGTAAAGACGTATCATCATCATTTGCGCCACTGAGTTTCATGTTATTTAAACTGCTATCTTCGTTATTATCCTCACCATTACTATTCCTTGTGTTAAACTCAAAACATTTCCCAAAGGGATCGCAATTGTAGATCCTTACTGTATCCTCAGACGGTGACACTACACAACATGATGCATCTTGGTTAAACTGCAATACTCTCATATCGTAGCTTGGAGATTTAATTTCTTCCTTACTCTTGTACGTCCGGCAGTTAGTAGACTGTTGTTACAAATTTTTTGTTTGTTATCATTTAGAGGGCTAATTTTGCCGTCACCCTTTTTTCCTTAACTTGGAGGCACTGCACCGAAAAAGAGCGCGCGGCGGTAGTTGCGGCTCTTACAACTACTTATAAGCTAAAATAAATGGGAAGACTGTCAAAGGTGAGGAACCATTAATGAAATATTGATGGTAATGTTCAGGAAGTTAAATGATACATTGTAAATCGGAATTATATAAATTCAAAAAAATATATATATATATAAGGTGTGATTTGCACCAGAACTGGTAGCACTATCAATTAATATTCTAGAGAAATTTTTGTATTTTTAGGAGCTGTTGCGTCCGACGAGGATGCGTTATGATTGTGTTCTTCCTTCTGTGGATGATTCTTATCTGAGATATCACCGCCATTATTATTCGAAGCACCACTACTCTCCACATCATCTACAGGAATTGACCACTCGTCTATTTCAAATCTTTTACGTCCGTTTCTAAATGCCCACTCAGACTTCTTGACCTGCATCTCACCGCGTTCACTAAATATAGGTAACTTTAGAATATGCAACAAACCATGCTGGACCTTATTAGGTTGAGATTTGTAAATACGCTCCAAAAATTGAAGCATATCCTGAGGGAATGGCTCGAGATTAACGACGGAATCGAATACATTTTCCAGTTGAATTCTAAGTAGCTTGTTCAAGATATCAGTCGACGTAGTAGCGAACAAAACACACCTGTCTTCATTAGATTTCACAATACTCCGCAAACCATGCATTAAAGAAATAGCCCTTGATGTCGCGAACGAAGCAGGCTGGTACATAGCCGGATGCAAGTATGAAGGGATAACGATTCTTATTAATTTATTTGGTTGACGCTTGATAATTTGATCAACTTGAGAAAGAATAGTGGTCACCGGTAGATTTGGAGAAACGAATGAAATCTCTGCGTTACTTGCAGCCGGCATAATTCTTGATGTTATATCGAATTGATGGTTGTAATCCTTGTAGTCATCATTATCTTGACCTTGGGACTCAGTTTTCCTTGCATTTATCTTTTCCTTCTGCTCATCTGCTAGTTTATACTTCCATGCAATTTTGAAGTCCTTATACCTTTGGGGTGTACTATTTTGCTCTGACAAATTCTGAACAGATACCTTTGACTGTTCTTCTGCTATCTTGAGCTTCTTAACATCTTTTCTGGACCCCTTGTAAATTCCAGGGAGCTCTTTTGCAAACATTTGATTCAGTGAAATAACAATTGCATGTGTATTACCGCTGTCTTTGCCACCGTTAGACGAACCATTCACCCTATTATGGACTATTCCTTGAGCCACAAAGAGCTTCGAAAGGATCGAATTAAATTCTGTAGTTCCCTGTTCTTCGACAAGGATAGAACTACCCAAAGGCAGACCCATATGTGTGAGGACCTTATCGAGATCACTACACCCAGTCGATGTAGCAAATGCAGCACTTACAGGAGATGGTCTAACACCTGGGTGATCTAGAAGTAAATCATCTGCGGTAAAAGATACCGGGGTTTCATTCCCTGTAACATTAATATTATCTGTTGGGTTACCACGAACGTTTAATGAGGTCATTCGATCGGATAACGATGCCGACGATCGTGGGACACCTCTGCTATTAGGTGTGGAATTACTCACATCTCCTGAGAGATTTCTGCCTGGAATAGTGCGCCCTGGAATAGACCTTCCTGGTACTGTTCTACCGGGAACAGCTCGTGGAACCGCACCTGGGGGGGCACGACCACCATTCAGTACTTCTCCTCTCTTTCTAAATGACATTATAAAGGGAATAACTTAAACGATTGTTTTAAAAGAAGATTAGATGAATATTGTCTTAAAATACTAAATCGTGTGTGTCAATATATGATTGGTTATTCTCAATTTCAATAGTTTTAGTAGCAGTTCTTTTGCTTATAAATACCAAATATACTAGCCATACTACCATACCCGATGCCAATATCAATATTTTTTTTTTCATTACAAGGCGTTGGCGATGCCCCATGAACCACACAGAAATATCCGCAGAAGCTTGAGTGAAGCTCCTTGGTTAATTTGTAGTAGATACTGTTATTCAATTATCAACGAATGTGTATGGGTAAGGTTACTCTGGATATATGTATATTGCTATTAATATTAAATTGCTAACCATTCGATAACTTTTATTTGATAGGAAAATCTCTGAAGCAGTTATGCTAGTATTCTGCTGTTATTCACTGTGAACCGAAGAGGAAGAAGGAAGTACAAGAATAATAATAGCAGTGATGAACAACAGTTTTGGTTTAGACATAAATATCACTCAGTGGAGAACAGATTCCCCTATTCGGATTATTTAATACTGCTTCATTCCAACATGTAGTTACAGGGTGCTAATTACTTGAATACGGAAGTGATAAACTCGAAAAGTATTATCTCCCAATTGTCAATTATTTGGATACAAGTGAACTTTGCCCACTTTTTCTAGATTTTTGGATAAAATTATAGATCATCTTATTACCGCTCAGTTAGTTTCAATCGTGTGCGCCATTTCTTAGCCAAGCCGTACTTAACAATCGTTTCCTGGCCAGGGGAGATTTTGTTGAAAAAAAAAATAGCTTAAGGCTCTCGAGACCACTCAAACAACAAAAGTTCGTTGTATCTCCAGAGTTGGCAGCTACACACAATTCTCCACTTATCATCTGATCGTGTGCCTAGAGAGTAGTTCATATTACAATGCTCTGCCGTAATACATTACTGCGTTCAGTAAGAGGAAAGGCGTCGTTTCGATCAATCCAATTGGTACAGAATCGATCATGGGTCCAGCCACAACTTTATAAACACTACCATCTTTCCAACAGAAGGAACTATTCAGAAAGAAAGAGCTCAAATGAATCTAAACAAGGTTACAAAACTGGAAGAATTAAAAGCATATTCATCAAGGTGGGGTTGGGTTTATTGATCCCATATACATGCTATGCTGTTTATGTTTCGTTGTCCGCATTTAGAGAAATTGATATAAGAAACGACCTTCTGAAGGACATAGAAAATGACCCTGAGACAAACCATAAGGGAACTCTATTGAAATACTCTCCTTTACAAGTATTGGGAAGATATGAGAATCCTTTTGCAGAATATAGAATCCAGACAGTATACGAATTCTTCTTTAATCGTGTTGTTGAATTATTTGAAAGTAATAGAGGTGGGGTACCCAAAGACCCTGAGGTAATGGCACAATTAATGCCCGTCCACACACCAGATTGGTCTGCGACAACATCCCAAAAAACTGATGCATTGATTGATTATAGAGTTATCCATAAGGAAACCCCAGACTTCAGTACCTTTGATCCAACTACGGTGAAAGACAATAAGGAGATACCAATCTACAATACTTGGCTGGGCCAGTCTTGTAATTATGTTGTATATAACGGATTAAAGATCTTAACCGACCCAATTTTTGGAGAATATCTTTTAGGAGATTCATTTGGCCCCAAGAGGATCACAGGGATTCCGGCGGATATTTCTGATGTCCCCGAGCCTGATATTATATTGGTGTCGCACAACCATCCAGATCATTTGGATAAGGTAAGCTTAAGGCATTGGGCAACTTCTAATGCCTTATGGATCGTTCCAAAGGGGATGGGAAAGTTCATGCGAGGTCATGATGTTAAAAATGTCATTGAATTATCATGGTGGGATCGGTGTGAACTGAAAAAGGATGATAACCACTATGATATAGCATGTACACCAGCTATGCATTGGTCTGGCAGATATGTGTACGATACAAATCAGTCATTATGGTGTACATTTATGTTCAGACACGATAGGAAACCAATCATGTTTCATGGTGGTGACACTGGATATGTGAACGACCTGTTCAAGAGAATTGGCCAAATATATGGCCACGGTGTCAAACTTGCCATCCTGCCATGTGGTCAATACTGCCCGGAATGGCACCAAAGGCCTCGTCACATCAATTCTGCTGAAGTCATAAAAATTATGAATGATCTAAGTGCACAAAATGTACTGGGAGTGCACTGGGGAACTTTCCTGCTGAGTGGCGAACATTTCCTCGAACCAAAGCAGAAACTGGAAGGTCTTGCTGAAGAAAACGGCATTCGCGACCACTGCTATTGTCCTGAGCTTGGAAAGACTGTAAAATTCGAGTAATGTATAAATGTGCCAATATACTCATTGTAAATAAATATAAGCGAGTACTCGCTACCTATGGACGACGACTAAAGCAGTTTAAATTTACAGGATAAGTTAGAATATATAGATAGGTTAAAGTTTTATGTACATGCTTAATCACGACCATCCACATTCTTTGTAGGATCTAAATATTTGATGTTGTATGGTTCTAGTGTCTTCTCATCTACATATGCCGGACTCTTTACAACCACGTCAACACCTGTTGCACTCTTTGGAAAAGCAAGCACATCTCTGATACTTTCTCTACCAAATAGCATAGTGCACATACGCTCAAATCCGATAGCAAACCCAGCATGAGGAGGTGCACCCATAGCCAGGGATTCTAAGAGATGGCCAAATAGTTCGTGCGCATTGGAGATTTTCAAGATATTTTCAAAGATGAAGTCTTGTAGATGAGGATCATGAACTCTGGTCGATCCACCCCCAAGTTCCACACCATTCATAACAAAGTCATAATGCTGGCCCTTGCATTGCAATGGGTGATCCTTGATTTTATCATAATCTGTCAATTTCACCATTGTAAATGGATGGTGAGTAGAACAGAGCTGATCTTCGTACTGTGGGTAAGGAATCGTCCCCTTGGTTTCTCTCACTACAGGAGAGAATAGTGGGAAGTCAACCACCCATGTGGCAACATCATTCTTAGTTTCACAAAATAATTTGTTCCCCTTTGGATTGCTTAGAATTAATTGACGAAGACGTCCTAGGGGTGTAGGATTTTCAAAAATTGCTGTGTCAGATTCACGAGAGCTACCAAATACTATATCGCCCTTCTTTAGATTTAATGACTTGTTGAGCATAATAGGGTTTTCAAACGTAGCAATCGACGAGAATGATTCAAACCAGTTCCTCGTGTTATCATCCTCTAGAATTGGTACTCCCATTGGCACTCTGTTGGGGAAATCGTCCTTCTTTAGAAGGGATGCCCAATTTTGTTCGTAATCTTCCTTCGATTTTATGACATTCCTCAGGATCAGCACCTCAAACACGGGGAAATCGAGATTCTCATAGCTATGAACATTGAAATCACGGAGGGATGTAATCTGCAGACGAGGTGCTCTTAAATCGGGTTTGTCAATACCATACTTTGTCATGGCCTCTTGGTATGACATCCTGTAGACATCTTCACCTTTGAAAACCTCCTTTAAATTTCCAGTGGCATCCACTGTCATCAATTGTCTGTTTGAAATATTCGAGAACTTCCTCCACGTTTTGCTTATAAGATCTTGAATGACTCTCATTACATCCTCACCGTTTGCAAACCCCATCTCAAGGTCCAGTTGGGTGAACTCTGGTTGCCTATCCTTTCTCATGTCCTCATCTCTAAAACATCTAGCTAATTGGAAGTATCTGGAAACACCACCTGCAATAAGCATTTGTTTATATTGCTGGGGACTTTGGGTCAGTGCATAAAACTTACCAGAACGTGTGGGAACCAGAAACTCACGAGCGCCTTCTGGGGTAGGTTTGAACAGGACAGGGGTTTCTATCTCCATGAAACGCTCAGAATCGAGCGTTGCTCGTAGGAATTTTGTAACCTCGTAGGTGTTTCTAAGCATAGCCTGCTGGCTGGGGAGTCTCAGTTGCAACACTCTGTACTCTGGTGGATATGTACCCGCCATTTTTTGGTCCTGGAGGAACCCCGGGGTTCTATTTGAGGAGTTCAAGACATTCACAGAGCTCAGTTTGATCTCATACTCCTCCAGTTCCTTGTGATCGGCAGTTGCTGGCTTCCTCTTAGACGTCAGCTGACCTTTAATCTGTAGTACATCCTCAACATTGAGATTTTTCAACATGGCACCCGAATCCACTAGCTGAATAGTTTGACCACTGCTATCGCGAAGTGTACCAAATATCAAGTTTTTACCAATCTTTTTGGGTTTTTTGTCCAGCCACCCATTCATGACAACCTCCGCAGCACCAATCTTTGCAGAGTTGGAAGTGACCTGTTCCACCGTCTGCGCATCCTTAGTAAATATAAACTTCCCCTTTGTTAGCTCTTTGCCTGGGAGAATAACTGGCTCTGCTGCTTGAAAAGCCCTAGAGCAGGTGTGGAAGTTAACCCTCCTCGGTAGTAGTCGAGAGTAAAACATGCTTGCGTCCTATTATCTGTAGGGAAAAGAAGCTGTGAAAAAATGACAAAACATAACATGCACTATCTACAATGCCAACCACCTTGTGTCTCTATCCCAGAAATCCAGATTTATTGTCAGAGGCTCCTGGACCATTCCTCCCTTCCTGTCTGCTTCTCGGAGCGTCAACATCCTTGCTTACCGCATCCTCTAGTTTCAATTATTCCTCGCTGTTCCGCAGACGCCTAGAAAGTTCCAGAGAAAAATAAGGGGGCTATGGTCTTCCGGCGCGCCTCCCTACTTTTCTAAGAGCGCTGTATATAAAAAGGAACCTCGAATTGGAACCCTGAGAATCGTTGAGTTCAGACATGTTTATCACTTAGAGGGTCTGGTAATTTGTACATCATCTTCCACATAGATAATTACTCGTATTCACTTGACAAAATTGTGCCCCAAAATATTACTATCAAAGCATTAATTTTGGCAATATTATAAAAAAAGTCAGGCGAAATACCACTACTACTACTAGAATAAATCCAACAATTAAAAAAAATAAGAAATTATGAGCTCTCCTGTAGGCATAGACTTTGGTAATATGCATTCGGTGTTAGCCGTTGCTAGAAACAACGGTGTCGATATTCTCATTAATGAAGTGTCTAACCGTACAACTCCATCAATTGTCAGTTTCGGCGAGAAACAAAGGTTCATCGGTGAGGATGGTAAGACCAAGCAGGTGTCTAGTATTACTAATACTGTGGACAACTTACAAACTCTCCTAGGTCTGAGAGTTGGCACCGGTGACTACGAACGTGAGTTGCCTTACACGAACGCCGCCCTTGTTGAGAATCAGAATGGATTCGCAGATGTGAAGGTGACATACGGAGGAAAACCTCAAACGTTTTCTACTACCCAATTGGTTGCAATGTATCTGAATCACCTGAAGGGTATCGTCACTGATGACATGAAGGCTGAGATTAAAGACATATGTATTGCTGTTCCTACCTGGTACACAGAGGAGAGAAGGATTGCACTATTGGATGCGTGTAGAATTATCGGACTTTACAATGTGACATTGGTCGACTGTCTAACAGCTGCTGCTGCCTTTTATGGTTTAACCAAACCTAGTCTGCCTGAACCAAAGCAGAAGGGCAGAATCGTGGGTTTCTTTGATGGTGGATTTTCCTCAACAAGTTTCTCCATCGTTTCGTTTCACAATGGAAAGATGAAGACACTGGCGACTCACTACGTCAAGGGACTTGGTGGCAGGGACTTCGACACTGCACTAACTGAACATTTTGCAGACGAATTCAAGACCAGATACAAGATTGATATTAGAACTAACAAGAAAGCATACTTTAGAGTTATGAAACAAGTAGAAAGGTTGAAGAAGGTTCTATCGGTTAACAAGGTCGGCCAGTTGAACATCGAATGTCTAATGAATGACATTGATGTTAGTTCAGAGATGACAAGAGAAGAATTCGAGGAGATTTTGGAACCACTCGTAACTGAAAAGGTGGAACACTGTATCAAACAGACCTTCAAGCACGGCCATGTCACAAACTTGGACGCGATTGAACTTCTGGGTGGTAGTTCACGTATTCCATTGATCAAAACCATTGTCGAGAAGGCAACTGGTATGTCCTTGTCCTCTACCCTAAACCAGGATGAGGCAGCTGTTAAGGGTGCCGCCCTCATCGCTGCTATCTTCTCCAGCACTGTTGGTGTGAAACCATTCAAGTTTAGAAGTGTTCTGTCAGAGGACATCACACTTATGTGGGATAAACCAGCCCCAGGCGGTACAGGCTGTGCACCCCTCTTGTCAAAGGCATCTCACTATCCAACCACAAGATCGACCATAGTCGAGGCTACAACAGACTTTGTACTAACAGCCCATCACGGTAAAAAGCACAAGGTAACAAAGGATATGAGAGAGATTACTCCAGGACTTCTAGGTCTATGGAAGGTGTACGGTATTGAACACCATAAAGACAAGAAAGATAAAAACGCCACCGTATTTGTGGAGTTAATAATCTCCTGTAATGTATCTAGATTACTGCAGGTGGATGAGGCGTATCTTGTCGAGGAAGATAAGAGTAAGAAGCCCGAGAAGGATAAGGGACCAAACTACACCAGACTTCAGAGATTGGCTGTGGACTCTATGTCTATCTCTCCTAATGAAGACAAGATTATGGACTGGGGTGATTTAGAAAAACTCCTCAATAAGCAAGACCAGATTGTCAAGGATACCGAAGAGAAGAAGAACGAACTTGAATCGTTAATCTACTCTGTACGTTCTAAGGTCGATGGTGCGTTTAAAGATGTGATTACTGCTCAAGAAAAGGAGTACGTTTCAAAGTTATTGAGCGATTCTGAGGATTGGTTATACGGGGATGGTGAGGATTCCACTCTGGATGAATATACTTCCAAGTACAACGAGATTCAGAAGATCCAAACCCAATTAAGCTCAAGAACCTGAATATATAAAAAATATGTTTTCTTATGTATATATATGTGTATATGAATTAGTAATGAATCGACTATGAATATATGGTTGAACATGCTGGAGATTTGGTCTCCTTTTGTTTTGTTGTTTTGTTTCCAACACTTTTAAAGTAATTACAGGAAGGAGGAGAGATTATATTACAATGCCTGTTGATCACTTTGCTTGGCTATTCTCACATCCTCATTCTGTTTGGCTATCTCATTCTCACGTGCTCTAAGCATATCCCTTAGCGGTGTTCTCCTCTCGATCTTTTTTTGTCTGTCTATCTTCTTTTGCTTCTGTTGCAAGCGTTTCTTCCTCTCGAACTCAGCAAACACCCTTATATGCTCCGGGATATCATCCCAGGCATCATCTTCCTGGTCTTCGTTTCTATTCGGAAGAGCATGCGAATCCTTGGCCAGGTGGCGTTCCTTTGCTTCCTGTACTTGTTTTGGTAACGGCGTGTCACGCTTTGGAAACAGGGACTTAACATCAGCCCTAGACTTTATCCTGTTATGTGGCTGCTCCTGTTTGTCCAGTTTAATCTTTTCTGCCCTCATAGATTCGGGGACGTTCTTCAGTGGCAGCAAGTTTAGTGGTGGGTTCCAAGCAGCGGGCCAGACCTCGTCCGTTCCCTTGATGCTCTCAACCGCCTGTTTCCTCTGCTTTCTCCAGTATCTCACATCGTCGTTATACATCTCCCAGACACAGTTGACACACCCTGACATACAACAGTTGTCCGGCTCGGGTGGTTTCATGGGCACATCAATCCCAGCGATCTTGGTGCTCTGCCCGACAATAATACGGCTCGTAGACTTGGGAGGCTCGCCCTTTAGGCGACCCCCAAAGATAGATGTCATCCGCTCTTCTGTAGATGTCTCTATTCCTTTTGTGTTGCCCTCAAATAGCATGCTTCTTGGAGTAGACGTGTGCATGTATCGTGTTGGTGTCCCTAACCTGGCGGACAACGGTAGCGTTATCCCTCTTTTATACGACACTCTGCATAACATTATAGTATGTGGGTATCTTGTATTTGGTTGTTGCCTAGCGAAAACTTATTGTAAATTGATGAATATACCGACTGATCAAGGCATTTCCCATTGCCCATATACATATATATCTTTATATTTATATAGTGCAGCCCGGGGGCATCTGCACCTCGAAGGTGCGGGGCCGTAAAATCCGCGCCTCCGAGCCGCACTACTAATAATGACTAAGCAGGTGGACGGCCAATGGCATGAAGTGCAGATACTTGCAGTGGATATCTGTAATGTACAAATGCAATACATACCTGCAATACATATATACAAGACATACCTGCAACAACCCCTACTCTGTTCCACGCTTGATATAAAGTGCGCACTTGTCTGCTATGTATGCAAGCTCGTCGTACTCCCTCTTCATCCTCTTTTCCCCGCACTGTAGCGTGGAGTAGTGCTTCTGTATCACGCCGCAGAGTCCTAGACACCTGCTGTACTGCCTTTCGTAGTATGCCTTGTGCACAAATCCCATGAGCACTAGCCGGCTGTGCTTAACCTCCAGGTCCAGATCCGCTAATGTAGAGTCGAACGCGCCTTGCTCGCCCATCCAGCCGACCGGCGTTTGGGCCGGTCCGCCTTCAACCTCGTAGAAATGGCGCAACTGCTCCTCGTACTGCTCCTGCGACTGGCCCTTTCGTACACGCTCCTTTCCCGTGAACTTTTTGACGATGACCTCGCCGGTAGCTGCGTCAACCGTGATCGGTTTCCCGATCGCCTGGTTGGGCACCCCGGCACTGCCCGAGATGCGCAGCTTCTCCAATCCTAGTGACTCCCCAGACATTATAGTGCTTCCTTGCTCGTTGACAGGGCCGTATTGTGCAGCAGTTCTCCCCCCTTCACGCCACACCACGCATCAAAGACGTCATCGAACTGCCTATATACGCCAGAATGAAAAATTTCAGGTCCACCATGCCGTTACCCGCACGGTGCGTGTTTTTTTCTATGCACAGCGCGGCTCGTTTCTGACAAACAGCGGGAACTGGTGTGGCACTGGTAGGTGGGATTGGGACTGGCAGGTGGAGGATGGGACGATCCGGATTGCATTGCTACTGTCGATGGCAATTGGGCGACCGGCCCGGTAGCAAGTTGGATCAATGGAGTGACCTTACGGTTGCAATATTTATCGGGGGGATGTCTCTCTTTTTTGGATGGGAGATGTTGCAATTCTGGGATAGTGTACAGTGTCCCGAAACAAATCCACATACTCCTAAATCAAATGGGTAACTACTTTAGCTCGATGTTCGACCGCCTGTGGGGCGCTAACAAGGAACTGCGAATCCTGATCCTGGGTCTGGATGGTGCAGGTAAGACTACAATCCTATATAGACTGCAGATCGGAGAAGTCGTGACTACAAAGCCTACTATTGGGTTCAATGTGGAGACGCTGAGCTACAAGAACCTAAAGTTGAACGTGTGGGATCTCGGTGGACAGACGTCTATCCGCCCGTACTGGCGTTGTTATTACGCCGACACCGCCGCTGTGATATTCGTTGTGGACTCTACAGATAAGGACCGTATGCAGACGGCATCCCAAGAACTGCATCTCATGCTACAGGAGGAGGAGTTGCAAGACGCCGCGCTTCTGGTGTTTGCTAATAAACAGGATCAGCCGGGTGCGCTGAGCGCCTCGGAGGTATCAAAGGAATTGAACCTCGTTGAACTAAAGGACAGAAGTTGGTCGATAGTGGCGTCCAGTGCTATCAAGGGCGAGGGTATTACTGAGGGACTCGACTGGCTGATCGATGTCATCAAGGACGAGCAGATGTAAACAGTACACACGACCTATACCATACCACGACAATAATAGAAATACAAACATCCATAGGTACTAGCAGTACCTCGCAATATTTTCATATGCACGTTCCCACATACAATTTGTCTATTTTTTTCCCCCTTTCCTCCCTCCCTCTAACTAGTCTATACCCACAATGACCTCCCAACAGCCTGTCATGGCATTGCCATTAATGCTTCTATCTGGTGTGTAAGTTGAATAAAAGAGGTAAGGTAGAACTCAACGTCATGAGGTATTCGGGTAATATGCTATGTATTTGTATACAAACATCTAATCATACACACATTTATATATTTACAGTTGTCCACAGCCCTCTACTCTAGCAAAATAGACCAATAGCGGCTGCGCTGTAGTACTGAAAAATAAAAAAAATATTAGGGACGGTTGCTTATATACAATGACGAAACCCTTCGCAACACCCAACATTTAAAAGAATAAATTTACAAAAGAGAAAGGTGCATACCACTATTGTGTTAGATCACCTTAATGTGTCTTTCAAACAATCAAAGGGGCTTTCCAGGATGTTCAAGAACTTTGCTCTGAAAACATGTAAATATCAATCGAGTTATTGCAGATCCTTCGGGAAATATAGCACAAGGCATATCTCTCAAGGGAGTGTCAAGTCACGCTTCAGAAGGAATAACATTACGGTGCCGTTGTACCTGACCGGATCAGCAGTTTTGTCACTGTCCTTATACCGGTGGTATTCGGGGACAAGAAACACTGTTCTTGCACCCAAGGTTCACACCATCGGAGGGCTTACGGCAGATGAAACAGCAGACACCTTTGAAATGGGTCTGTACTTGGCATCTCAGAAGGAACAAGACGAAAGAAAGAGAGAAGATCGATCTCAGAGAATAAACGGCACAAGCTCAGTTGTGAAGAAATGTCTTTTACGCGTATATTTTGTGCTCGATGACCATCTGTTTAGGTCCGTTGGAATAATTGTCCGTTGTCTAGAGATAACAGTTTGCATATTTCCAGTTTTAGTAACATACCCCTTTACATATCTTTCATTGGACTCTAATTCTGAGCATATCTGGTGGTATAAACTAATACGAATAGTACTGCAACAACTGGGCCCAAGTTTTATCAAACTGGGTCAATGGGCGGCTTCCAGAACAGACTTGTTCCCAGAAGGGTTTTGCCATATTATCGGTGGTCTGCATAGTCGCGCTCCGCCCCACTCCTTCAGATACACAAGTGATGAGCTCTGCAAGCTATTCAATGTCTCATCATTGGATGAAGTGTTTGACGTAGTACACGAAAAACCAGTAGGTGTTGGAGCTATTGCCCAAGTCCATGTGGTGAAATTCAAAGAGAGTTTCGTGGAAGAGACTGATGGGAAACAATGGTTTGCTCTCAAAATCCTTCATCCTGGTGTAAGAGAAACTATTGCAAAGGATCTATCAATTATGAAGTTTGGTGCAGCCCTGATCAACTCTATTCCCACAATGAAATGGTTGTCTCTACCTGATGAGGTTCAGCAATTTTCTATCCTAATGAATTTACAATTAGATTTAAGAATCGAGGCCTTCAATCTCGAGACGTTCAGACGAAACTTCCAGAACTACCCATTAGTGAGCTTCCCGAAACCGTTGGATGCATTTGCCACCTCCAGCATTCTGTTTGAAGAGTACCTAGAAGCGCTCCCCATGGAGACATTTTTATCGTACAAGAATAACATGGATAACACAGAGTTATGCAAGCGAGTGAGCGACCCATTTGTTGATGCCTTTTTGAAAATGTTGATTCTAGATGATTTCATACATTCTGATCTTCACCCAGGTAACGTTCTGATAAGATTCGTCAAAATGAACAGATTTCAAACAGAGGTATTATCGACCCCCGAGGAAAATAAGGACGTGATATTGCAATTACGTGATGCCTATTTGGAGGGAGAAGATGTGTTTGTTCGCTTACTAAAGACGACTCTAACAAAATATCACCCTCAAATCTGTTTTATTGATGCCGGACTGGTGACAGAATTAAACGATACTGACCGAGTCAATTTTATCGATCTGTTTAATGCCCTTGTTCGGTTTGACGGGTATAAGGCAGGTCAACTCATGATCGAACGGTCACGAACACCTGAAACAGCTATAGATAGTGAAGAATTTGCACTGAAAGTTAAGACCTTGGTATCTACAATTAGAAATCAGACGTTCACGTTGGGCACTGTTTCCATCGGCGCACTTCTGGACCAAATGTTGTCGATGGTACGAATGCATCACGTTAGGATGGAAGCCGATTTTGTGTCTGTGGTGGTAGCTATTTTATTGTTGGAAGGTATAGGCAGACAACTAGATCCAAATCTGGATTTGTTCGATAGTTCTATTCCCATTTTGCAAGAATATGCCCTAAAACACAACGATTCCGGTTTATTAAAGGATACAGGCACCTTCACTATGGTATCCCTTTGGTTAGGTCTCGAGTTTAGAAAATGGATGACCCAGTCCGTAAGACAATTAGGGCATCTAATACAAAGGGATGAACTATCACCAAACTATTAAGTGGCAAGATGAGTCCCCTAGATTCAAACGATACTTCTGTAAGTAATAATTAATGATTTAGACAATATATATATATATTCAATGCTATTTTTTTTTTTTGCATTATACAATAGTTTTGGTATCATGAACATCTGAGCTTATAATAATGTTTCGCCTAGTCCACATCTGGCAATCGCACATCCTGCAGAAATAGTGTTGGCCACGTGAATATCGTCAACAGCTAGGTTAGGGTTGCACTCCACGATATCCAGACCAACAAGGTTCTTTGTTTCGGCTAATCTTTCGACTAGGAACAAACTTTCCCTCAGCGTTAGTCCACCTCTCACTGGAGTTCCAGTGGCTGGAACAAATAATGGGTCAACTGCATCGACATCGTAGGAGCACATAACTGGGCCCTCGCCGCCGCCTGGGTGAATAGCCTCTAGTGCCATCTCAATGACCTTGTTGATACCGTACTTGTCAATGTGGTACATCGAAAACGCAGCAATCCCCAAATCCTTGATGATCTTCTTCTCGGCTTGATCAACATCTCTAAGACCAATGTAGGCTATCTTGCTTGGTTTCAGGTTTCCTGGACACCATTTTAGAGCGTCTGGTGTATCCTCGGGGCCATTCAGTCCCATTAGGAAAGAAACGGGGCATCCGTGCAGATTACCTGAGTCAGTGCTTTCCAGTGTATTGATGTCTGCGTGGGCATCGATCCACAACAGACCAGCCTCTGGAAACTTGTCCAGAACGGCAGACACTGTACCAATAGCAATAGAATGATCCCCACCGAGGGTCAATGGGAACCTGTTCTCCGCAAGTGCACCCTTGACGGTCTCAAAAATCTTCTCTGATGTCTCGCCGACTAGACTTGGTCTCTTGGCATTCTTATAAAAATCGATACCTTCGTGGATCTTGGTTTTCTCAAGCAGGGCAAACTCATCGAGTGGCTCCTCGACCTTGGTAGACCACCCCAGCTCCTTCAGATCAGCCTCCAGACCGTTCTTCAGCATGTATCTAGGACCCTTCTCCACTCCAGGCTTACCCTGGCCACCGCAGAATGGTGCGCAGATAACAGAAAGCTTCTTCTCTGCAAAGTACTTGTATGATTGTGAATCCATTTGTATGAATGTAATGTATGTATGTGTGTGTGTGTGTGTATGTTTGTTGTTGGTTATACGATAATATGTGAAATAGGAAAAAGAATGAAAAAACAAACAAAAAAATGGAACAATCCATGATCCTTCCCACCCCAACCGGTTTGAAAGAGGAAAAACACCCCGCCTTATATACCCCTCCAGGCCCGCTGACTACTGCACTTAACTACCACATACCGCAGGAGGGGTAAAAACAGCTCGCGCTATCGCGCGGCGTCAAAAACCCAAAATAGCCGCTTAACGGAAATTGTCCGCGATGCGCAAAAAAACCAAATTGGCGTTTCTCCCCTAAGTGAAAGTGTCAGCGCCGTGTGTTGTGCGGCCGTTTCTGTGTGCCGCGTGCTTTGGGTGACAGATTACACAGAACGGGCGATAAGCAGCCCTCGAAGGAGATTGGCCCAGGTTGATTGCCTTGACAATGCGATAAGAACACAGCGGTCCGCTGGTCTCCAGGAGGGTTAGGTGGATCTTGCAGATATTGTTAATTTATCGGGCAGTGTTGATGCTGCTAGTGCATGCATGACAAAGAATATTGTGCTTTGCTTTGATGGAACCAGGGAGAATTTTGGGCCGAGGCCATATACTAATGTGCTCAAAATATATAGGTTGCTAGATACGGTGGAACAGGTGTGCTATTACCAGCCAGGTATCGGCACGGAGTCT
The DNA here is from genome assembly GCA_030579215.1 of Maudiozyma pseudohumilis. Classification (NCBI taxonomy): domain Eukaryota; kingdom Fungi; phylum Ascomycota; class Saccharomycetes; order Saccharomycetales; family Saccharomycetaceae; genus Maudiozyma; species Maudiozyma pseudohumilis. Next base: position 27,926 of record JAKTPZ010000056.1, read on the forward strand.
GGGATAGACACGGTCGATGTGGTGCGTCGGCTGCTTACTCTGTCGCTGGTGAGAAACACGGCGGATACGCTATTTGCATTCAGTCTGGACGAACATATAATGAAGGCATACATCTTTCTCATGCAGCATTACTCCGAGGGAGACAGTATATATATGTTTGGTTTCTCAAGGGGTGCATTTCTGGCAAGGGTCCTGGCCGGGATGATCGAGCGTGTCGGGTTGCTTAACGAGGGGCTGGAGGATATGGTCGGGATGGCTTGGAAACTGTACTCATCGTGGGAGTTTTCGGAGCAACCGGGGCCCCCCGATTACACAAACACTCTTATCCAGGAATTTAACAAGATATTTTGTCGTCCATATAACATAAACGTGGAATTTCAGGGTTTGTTTGACTCGGTAAATTGCGTCGGACTGTTTCGTGAAAGGATGTTTCCGTGCACCCAGAGAAGTAGCGTGGTAAGGCACGTCCGGCATGCGGTGTCTATTGATGAGAGGAGGGGAAAGTTTAAGCAAGTGTCGTTTTTACCAACAGTGTATGAGCCAAGACTACTTTCTCTTGGTTACAAGATGTTCGAAACAACTATTGATGGAGAGTCCTACAGCAACAACAGTAATCAGTCAATTTCAATAGGTATGGATTCAGCAATTCAAACAGACTCGCATTCATCAATGAAGGGGTTGCATGATTTTCCGGTAAACTCTACTGGTTTGAATTACATTGGGATAAAAAACAAAGAGTTAAATGGAATTGTGCTTGGCCCTGCGTCCCTTGTTAAATGCATCGATACTACTAAGAACATAAACATAGAAATGGACAACTCTTCAAAGTCCATTGGTAATAAAGAGTATGGCAACTCAAATAAACCAAGCTCAAAAAAATATGTGGTTACTTGTCCTTCATATTCCAAAATAGGTTTAATGATCAATCCGAATATGAAGGTTTCAAGTTCTACCTATTCATCCCCTAGTACAGCCACGGGTAGTTTTGAAGTATATTATCAGAAAAAGCATTACTGCGACTCCTTTCTGTTCACCCAGTATAGGATGGCAAATGATACATTTGTGTTCCAAAGAACAATAACCCCAGATCTTAAAGAAAAGTGGTTTCCAGGTGATCATTGTGATGTTGGCGGAGGATGGAGTCCAGAACCAAACACTACTAGTTCTATGTCAGATGTATCACTGAGATGGATTCTCTCTGAGTCAATTACACATGGAGTTAAATTCAAGCCTGAGAAGGTACGAAAATTTGCATCCTTACACACTTCAGCGGCCTCAGTATTTAGTTCCTCTCATGATTATCTGAGTTTCCGCATAGCCAATGGCCAAGCAACGACATTTATTACAGATAAGTTGGAACAGGAAGCGGTCTCCTCTAATTTAGAGAATACTCAAATAGAGAATGTACCACATAACGATATTTTTTCGAATTCAGACTCCTTATATAGTCCAAAATTTGTTCTCATATCTCCAGAATTTGAAAGGATTGACCCTCATTTCCACGGTAATTGCACAAGACTCAATAAATTCATGACTTTTGTCTGGTGGATATTAGAATTTCTACCAATTGGCATTCGTATGCAAGATGTCCGTGGGAAGTGGAGAAATGTATATGTGCCCAATCTAGGACGAAGACGTTATATTCCTGCAGATGCAGATATGCATTGGTCTGTGTTTTGGAGAATAAAATTTGATGGCGACTACGATCCGCATAATTTGCCCGGATACGTGTCTGATATTATGGAGGGAAATTTTGGGAAATATTTAAATAAAGATCCCAGCTCGGTAGAAAGGAGTAGCCAGGTTCATAGATATCTGACGAAAGGCCTAATTTTTGAGGATAAGACATGCCAACTTTTTAATTCTAGCGGGAATTTATTTGAGGATAGGTCAATGTGCAAGCACTCCAATAACAGTTACCTTGAGGCAGTGAACAATATTGCTCAATGGGAAAGGGATGGCTGGGCACATATTCCAGACGATTTGGAAATTCATCTCGGGTAGCACACGTATATATATAATATTATAACAAAACAGATTGTGAATAAATAAGATTAATAAATAAATATGGAATAGATGTACAGATATTTAAATATGATATATAAGAATAATAATAAAAACAAAATAAATGTAACTAAAAAGAGAATATTTTGAAATAAAATAAAAAAAAACATCTCCATTTTATTTGCATTAGTGTAGTTGATGGTTGTGTGTGCATTTGTTTTCTGATATGGTTGTGTAGGAATATTTATATTTCAAGTGTTCAAAAGAGCGATGCGCATTGAACCCTCTAACCGACAATAACCTTGTCACCGGCGAACTCATAAGCTGGAACCTCCAAGTTTAGAGGAGCTGGGCCCTTTCTGATTCTACCGGAGATATCGTAGTGAGAACCATGACATGGGCAGAACCAACCACCAAAGTCACCAGCTTCACCAATAGGAACACAACCCAAGTGAGTACATATACCCAGCATGATTAGCCACTCTGGGTTTTGAACTCTGTCTGCATCGGTCTGGGGGTCCTTTAGTGCAGACATGTCGACGTCATTAGCTTCCTGGATCTCGTGTGGAGTTCTGTGTCTAATGAACACTGGCTTACCTTGCCACTTAACGACAACGTTCTTACCCAGAGGAATATTGGCAAGGTTAACCTCGACCTTAGCCATAGCCAAAACATCAGCAGAAGCAGACATCGAGGATAGGAAAGTCTCAACGGTGGACTTTGCACCGGCAGATGAAAGGAGACCCATGGAACCAATCATGAAGTAACTGAACACTCTAGACTTGTCCATATTTCTGTCCTCCTTTATAACATCGCCAAAGTCTGGTGTGCGGTATGTAGATTTGTTCAGAAGCTGGGAAGTAGACATCTTAGCAGTGGTCATAGCAACAGGTTTGCTGATGGCCTTAAGGGCGATAGGGGATCTCACTAGATTGGATAGCATTGCTGAGAGAAAAGATATGTGCGAGTAGTTGGCGTATAATATGTGACTGACTTCTTGTCTTTGATTGGCAACTTGATAATTCAGACAGTTATGTTTCTTTTAATTGGCAGAAACCTTTGTAAATCTGAAATTAAGGGATGAAGTGTAGACACGAATTTGTATAAACGATCAGTCTGTTTATTAGATCTTGGAAAGAGAAAGAAAATACAGTGTAGAAACAAATATAACCTCTCTTAAATATGGGATACAAAAGCTAGTACAACGTAAACTCCCTCTTTATATTGGATAATGCACAAGTCCCTACATGTCCTCGTTTTCTTATATATTTCGTATCGCCGAAAAATGCAGACCATCCCTGAAGTCACATGACATACATTTGTTTCCGATAAAATCTGGTGCGGTGTGTGGGTCTTAGGTTCTCCCCTCTGATTGGCCAAAATGATTATAATGTGGTGTGCGGATGGCATATTGTAAATTCCCTTTTGGGACACTATATTTGTTATTCCGGGTGACCCCGCCGTATGGGCAGGAAACCCATCGACCAACAGTCCCTATTCTTTACAGACCATCTTGCGGGAGAATAGTTGCCAATGTCCCAAAAGTAATAGACAAAACATTAGATAATATGGGAAAGTATTGGATCTGATGATTTTTGCCTTATTGAATTATGATTGAGAATGAGACAAAATATTCCACCATTCGGAAACAATGAAAGTAAAGCTAAACTTCATCTGTCTTAGCTCCAAATACAATAAACCATGTGTATATCTATAGGAAGAATAGTGGTAATGATTTACCTCTTCGATAATAATGTATCTAATTTTTCGATATTCTACCTGTGATGCTCTCTATTCGAAACCCGCGCAGACGTCATATTCGAAAAATTTGAAATGATGTTCCTCAGACTAGGAGCTTTTACGATTATAAGAACGAATATATCTTATTCATCCAACAGAAGAAAGTGGTGTAAAAGAATCAACTCTATAATATATAGAACGACCATTTACGCCTCTATCCATGAGCTCCAAACGAACGGCGTTTAAGTTGGAACGTATTGACAATGCCACCCTAGAAGATTTGATAACTGAACGAGATGGAGAAAGTTGTGATGATGCACTAAGCGACGACATCGGCTCTGCTGTTACAATCGGAAGATATAATCTAAACGATTGGCATATTTCTACAAAAACATTAGGAACAGTTCTTTTGAAGGACAATATAGTTGTTATCGTTGAAGATCACTGCCTCCGTGCTATTCGGCGCTTATCCAACGGCCAGTTTGATCTCTTCAGTAAAATATCAATTAGAGATGCAGTGGTATGCTATAACAGAAATACTTCAGAGGATGACCATATCAAGGTACTTGTAAACACTGGTAGAGTGATATTTTTTAAAGTTGAGAACAAATTGGGTGACCTTGCTTTAGTTGAATGCCGGACACTGGGTTATTACATACCATCCTTTAAAGGGAATCCTGATAATATTTTGATGGTTAGAAATAAGTCATATCTACTAAGCAAAACTGGGCCATCTTTAACTTTATATTCAATGAAAGAGCCTGATTCAATGACGTTCCCTGTAAAGTTCCCAGCATTCCGAAACATAATACATAGTACAATATTTTACTCTGATTCGAATAATATCCTATTCTTATTTTTCCATATCGATAGACAGTCAACCATCTTAAGGCTGGAGGTGTTCAAATTACACATGGGTACTGGGCAGGTTATGCAAACATTTGAACGTATCCAAACATTTTCTCTTGGTCAAACGCATAACGATAATTCGTTTTTCTATCAATATAGACCAGATTCGTTATTGGTAATCAACTCTCATATAACAGTAATTATAACCGGTACCCCGATCATATGCAAAACTTGGAAAAATGAGGGTTTAGGTAACTTTTCTGATATGGATCTAAAGTGTGCCCACATTCAGGAGGAAGGGAGTTCTAAATTGGTTGATATTGATGCAATAGCTTCAGATCTTAAAACATATAATGGAGTGCCAAGCCAGAATAATCAAATCATTAAATGGAAACTAAATTATAAAGGACAACCTGAACTTAACAGTCCATATGTTATGGTATTGGATGATGGGACGGTATTCTTTCGTGATATCGCTAATCGACTGAGGGTTTCAAATAATCTATTTGGTGATACCGTTAAATCTGCAAGAATTAAGGGGAAGGCTGTGGATTCAAAGGTTAATTATGATAATGTGATTTACCAGGGTGCTTGCCTGAATAGAGAAACACAACATGTCATAAGTAACATAATTTACTGTGGGATCAATCTAACGGTTTTGCGTCCTTTTATCGAGGTATCTCCCAGAAGGATACGCGAAATTGACCTCCGACACCTGACAACTATCCAACTAGAATATGGTTTAGTGGAGGATTTTTCATATGATGGCGAACACCTTTTATTATTAACTAATAAAAACGCGTATGATATTTCATCAGATAATTCAATTGATGTGCTGGATGGGTATCCAAAAAAACCAATGTATTTTACTCAAAGTGGCTCTCCGATCTATCCGGAAAAGGATTTAATATTTTCTACAGAGGTTCGATTGATAGGTCATATCCCAGACCAGAGTTGTGTTATATTATCCTTGTACAAAAGTGGACAGTTAAAAATTATGGCATTGGATATGTTTGCGAATCCAAAACATGTGTACTACAATGAGATGCACCATGTGGATAGCACCGTTAATACCATAGCAGCCGCAACTATTGATGAGGATCTGAATATCGTACTCCTAATTAACGAAAATGAGGGTTTGAAAATATACAGGAATAACAAGATGCTATGTGTTTATGAGAATTCACAATACCTTAGAAATGCATATATCCTTAAGGATATGGTTGATGGTACCAAAGGATGTGTTGCATTACTTTATGGAGATGGGACACTTGTCTACAAGGATTTAACTTTATCCCATACGTATTTAAAACTAAATTCTTTCAGACATGCCCTCTTTAAAATGATACCCCAACTATCTACCTTTGAGATGTCTATGGTATATGATGGGTATGATTCGTATTTGATTGATTATTACAGTTTTAAAGTTATTAAATTACCTATTCCTTCGAAAATTAATCGAATTTCTTTTAATGGATGGTCAGATACATTCAAATATCTCAAATTTACTTTGGCGGACTGTGAAAACACTCTTTACACATTTCATCTAAAACAAGACATATGGATCGCTGATTCTATTGGCAGAACTCTATATGGGGAGAAAGGAGATATCCCAGTTGCTATTCATAGGATGTATAGCTATGATAGTACGTATGCTATAGCGACATATCAAAAGACATCTGGCTCTCTGATCATCCAATGTTACCATGCTGATAAATCCTCGTTTAGTCCACTGGGATATATAATAAGTGGTATTGATGATCACTTCCCAATAGTCGAGCCAATTCATATTTTTTCAAATTACCCAATGGGAGATTTATTTGTTCTTTATTATATCCAAAATGGACAGCCACGATATTCTATCATTTTCAAACATCTCGGCGAGTTAAACTTCGATTCTTTGTGGAATGGTAAATTAGATGAACCTGTACACGCGATTGATGTATGTATTCTATCCGATACCAAATGTCAAATAAATTTTATTGGTAAGAATGTTTGTGTAAAATATTACAACATTAAGCGGAACTGGTGGGACGATGCTGGAGTAGCAATCGATGAGGAACTTATCTATGTTGGGCAACAGGAGTCGTTACTGCGTAAACAAATATATCCTCACATAAATGATATACATTACTCTGGTAACGTGGATTGTACAGAAAAGAATAAAATACAAATGAATAGAAACATTCCAAAAATGAACTCTGATCTTGATTCCAGCATTCTCTGCAACAGTTTATATAAAAAGGTCCGTGGAGCCCTGCCAAGCAAACAGGGTTCGGATTTTTCATTTCAAGAGTCTAAGGAACATAATGATGCGGATATTTTCGATGTTTTGTGGGGTATAAATCATGTTGCACTTAATGAAAACCATCATATTACATTGGCTATAGATACAAAAAACACATTGTACATTACAAACCATTTGGAAGATTCTAGCCTAAAGGTTTCCTTTCCCGCTCAACGTATTACTCTTCCCTATGATTCCTCGATCAAGAATGTTATCGATATCAAAAGTGACTCATTAATGTCCACGTTATTGACTTCAGGAGGGCTCAAAGGTAACAGTGTGAAGTACGATTTTAAATCATTGTTTTTGGTTCTGGGAGGTGACTCTACTCGTTTCTTAATTGGTGAATGCTGTCCGGTTGATAAAGTATCATCTTTCAACAGGAATGTAGATGATCTGCCAAAGGTAATTAAAACAACGCAGATTGCACTGGAGTCAAATACAAAAAGATGGTTTACAATGAGATGTGTTGAATTACCTCAGTCTCATCGTTAGTAATACTAAGATGTAATATATTTAAGTGTGTGTTTATAGTTTGTTATACAAATGTTATTGTTTTTCTGATATATAAATTACAGATTTAGCGTTCGTGCCACTTGCCTAGTCTCTTATACTCTGTATATAACACCCTGAAATATTGTCTGCCAGAATTGTCTAAAATTTTCCCAACAATATTCAATTCATTCTGGGAGACAAGGTCGAGAATAGAATAAACACCTGGCATTAATTCTTTTCTAATTTCATCTTCAATTTTTGAAGATATGCAAATGTGCACATACTTGATGAGGAGTACAGGAACGTACCTTCTCACACTTTTCTTGATAATTGCAGAGTTGGAGTTCAATTTTTTATCATTCTTAGAACTAGACATTGAAGAAAGAGCTGGTTCGCAAAAGTTTATGATTAATCTACAAAGTGCGCCTGCTGAAAGGTTTGATAGATTGTGATTCTCATCTTTGGAAATTAATGATAAACACTCACACAGATATGTGTTTACGAGGTGGTAACGGTTCGATAACTTTGTGCGATGAAAGTTTAACAGATTCGAAATAATTCTGGATGAAGCAACAAATAGGTCATCACTTAGTGTCGTATTGCTACCAGTCAATGAATTTATCTTGAAGCACAAAGGAAATAGTAGTTCAGTTCCATATTGTGTGAACAAACGCGGTCTGGTTATCTGGATATTCTGGATCATTTTACATATGTCCAGTATATCATGTGAGTTCCCTTGTAAATTTGCAATATTACTCAAAAATTCAGAGAGGAAGTTAACAAATAGATGTGCCATCTCATCGTCATCAACAGCGAGCTTCGAGAATTGTATTTGTAATAATTCCAGAATTGAGGAGTAAATAATTGGTGTGGTCTCATCCTTTATGGACATTATGGTTGACAATAGAGCATCCTTCACCTCAGTCGTTTTGGTGATCATTCTACGAGAGATGATCTCTCCGATGGAGGGCAAAATGTCATCCTTCAGAACGCCACACTCACGCATTACCATATACTGGGAAAACACTATTTCCAATTTTTCATCACATGTAAGTGAGTATAATAAAAATACTGGAACTGTAAGTGGGTCTACCTGTGTTGGTTTGAAATTGAAAGTTTGAATTATATCTTGCCCAAGTTGTTTTAACACCTTGCACATCTCAGATGATATTGTTAATTCTTTTAATAGCGTATGAAGTGCCAGCAATGCCCATCTCATGTTATCTTGCTCCTCCGTCTTCTGTAGGAACATTTTGATCCATTGGACTAATTGATCGACCACAACAGATCTGTCAAAAATGATGTCGGTATTTTCGGTCTGGATTGCCATAGAAATGGCCATCGAAAACATCGTGCGGTTAAATTTCTCATTACTAATACCTACCATAATGTTCTGGTTCACCGAACTAATGAACGTCTTGCTGGCATTTTCTTTGATCTGTGACAGATGGTTCCTGAGGATTTTATCGAAAATACAGTTAGTCATTGTTTGAGGGGCATTTGCGTTATCACATTTGCAAATAACTGATAATAGATAGTCAAAGTCACTTTCAACCTTTGACCTATAAGTAGGACTCGAAAGAAGATGTTCTAGAAGACTAATATCCTCCCCTTGTAATGAGCTCTTTTCAGAAACACTGTCTATCGTGGTGACTCTTGTATTCTTGTTCAAACATTCGATGGGAACTAATCTGAGGTACTTAACTGACAAAGCCGATGATATATCGGAAGACAAGTTGGATACCAATTGGAATATAATGTTATCCTCCTCGAAAAAGTCGTCATTCTCAAATATTGTATCTAGGATATGAATACATTTATCAGATGTAACCACTTTTGTTAACTGTTGGATTGTCTCCTTGGAAAATAAATTGTTGATAATTGATGACCAGTTGATAAAAAGATCTAGCATAATATGTTCTTTCTCCTCGTTTGATGATTGAGCTACAAACTCTAAAATTTTCAATTCAACTGTCGATATGTCAAAATCTTTATACTCTCTTAATTTGAGCACAAAAAGTAGTAATTCTTTGGAGACGTTACTTTCTTGATTCAATAGATTGTTTATCTGATCCTTAGAAATCTTATCAATCTGGTCATCTGGAATGATATCATCATAGGTTTGCATGACCAGATATTTGATTTCCCATAGTTTCCTATCGTTGCTGGACTCAGTACTGAATAGCTTCCTAAATGTATCCCTTAGCTCAGGTAGGACAGTGTATGAGATAGTAGGTAAACTCCCCATGTACACCTTGGCAATATTTACTGTAACTACTTGTGACTCTCTGGAGAGGAGTTTCTGGATTATATTTGAGAAAACAGAGACAAGTTGACTAGTGGAAAGGGTCGTCAAGTTTTTCGAAATTTCCCCGGTGAACAGTTTGTCATTCAAAAATACAGTTGACTCAATGATTCCGGCGTTCTTTGTGCAATACTCATTGAGAGTGTCCAGGAATTTTTCGAACTCTCTGGCATTCAGGTAACATCTAAGGAACTTTCTCCAAACGGTCAGAATTATATCCATCGAAGGGTTCATGTGTCTCTCGTTTTCAAGTAAAGTCATAATTGTACTGCTCTCCTCGATACCGATTTCTAGATCCAAATCAAGCATATTGCCCAATAATTGCCAGAATTCATCGTTGTATGAGGATTTCTTTGTTGCTAATTCGAGCGTCTTCTCAAATAATTTCTTTAAGAAGGTGTGAGACAACGTTTTCTTCGATGAAGACAACTCTTCAAGGAGAATAGCTGTGATATCTGGTTGAATATCTACGATGTATTCGAATATAGTCTCCAGTTTTTGGAAATCACTCTTGATTAAGAACTTATTGGACTCCTCGAACAAGATAATCGCCATTTCTGGGTCGATATCTTGCTTATTCTTTTTAAAAAATTTCTCCAAGAGCTGGAGGGAATTGATATCTTTCCCGAACACGAACTGCCCAAGATAAGTAGAAATTTTTTTAATTATTTCTGATGCACTTTTCTCCATGCGTTCTCTTCTATAAAAAGCCATGTACTTCAATCCTGACAGTAGTAAATCGTTACAGAATGATACTGACATCTTGTAATTTAGTTCTCCCATATTTTCAAAACCAATCAGCCTGATTATCTCTTGAGCAAAAACATTAGTGCATTCAATTGATACGATTTTGTTGTCGGTCTTCAGAATAAATTCTAAGGAGTTGGACAGTATGGTGCAGCCATGATCGAATGAGACTTCCATTGTGGTGGTCGAGTTGATGAGTCTGCATGTTTCCAGGATTTTGGGTAGGATTGCATTGATGTCTAATGTTTCGTACGTTAAAACTGAATCCAGTAAAGTAACGAATTTCAATCTTTTAAATAGATTCTTCAGGATGATCTCATCGTGGATTTCTCCCCACATTCTGTTAAAGATTGCCCATATTTTTTCGTCAACTTTAAAATCAACCTTTTTAGCATCATTCCATCTATCAATAATTAGTTCAGTTATGAATATCTCCCTATTAGGAAAATAGAAATCCAAAGTATCGAATTGCGAAACTATTTCATGGATCTGGCCAGGAGTGGTATCTTTACCACGTAGCAGTTTGGTAAGCCCCTCTGCAGATGTTGGCAAGGACATTTGCTATTCTTACAGCTTTATGTATGCTCTGGTTGGTGTCCTAAGCAGTTAGATACAATGTCGTACAAAGTAAGGCACGCTCTTAAAGAATAAGTTATGTTCTCCCACCCGATGGTCATCGCAAATAATTTTTCACTTTCCTCAAACAAAATTTTCAAGACAACACGTGACTGATTTTTTGCTCGAGAAAATGAATCCATTAATCTTCTTTTTTTTTTTCATTTGTTTTTCCTTCTACACTCAATAGAATGGGGGGAACCATCTGTAAAAACCAGACAAGCCTAGTCATTCTATAGCACAGGTTCCATCACTCCCTGGCGATAGGTATCATATACTCTGCTTCATAACATTTCCTCAATTGAATTTAGGAAAATCGTCTATCATTACTACGACATTTAGCATCTCAGCGACCTGAAGGTAGCCATTACAAGCACACAGACTAACAGGGTGAGCACTTGTCTGAAGAAGTAATATACCATGTACCAAAATAACAATGATCTATTAATGGATGTGGACGGATTCGATTTTCTGGATGATCTGGAGCAAAACAAATCGTCTGATATATCAGACAACGAAAATAGGAATTCTGACGTCCCTACATCATCCACGATGACAGGTGAGTACTTCGAAAGAGACCCACTCACTGGAGATTTAGTCATGAACCTAACAAGGCCAGAAGATTTGCCTCTTGTTAAGAATTATCCAGGGCAACTCAAGTTCAAACTAAATTCGTTAGCTGAATATAATTTAGCATTCGCAACACAAAAGGATACATACAAGTTATATCCTGTGAATATTTCAACAGTAGGAGGAGCAAACATTCAATCGGATTACATTATCAAGGTTTTTGAGATATACCAGAATCTTGGAGAGCATAGATCATACAACCTGCCAACAATTGGTGTCATCAACTCAAACTCCCAGCGTGAACATGCCGAAACGGTTAATCTCGCGATGTCAGCTGTTATCTCAGAGTTAGAAATGTTCATTGAATCAGCAAAAAGGGAGGACTTGCCTATTAGCAAATACGTCGACATGGAAGATTCGCTGACTATTCTGCATTGTCTAAGCACTCTCCATTTCACTTTAGATTCATCTAATGGACCAGATATACGAGCTACATTTATTCGCAACTTATTAGACTGGATTAATCGTGCAGACGGTGAACCTAATCCAGATTCAATTGAGCGTGTGTTTTCTATTAAGGAGGATAATAAACCAACTTTCCATAACATCATGTTTTGGAAGTTACTAAACCAATTACTACTGAGAGGCCTCTTTGATCAGGCAATTGGATGCATTGAGAAGTCAAATATCGTCGATGAATTAAAAAAGAACTGTAAGGTTTCCTCAGACGCGATGGCAGATTTAGTTCAATTGATTGGCACATATCCAATAGAGGACGAACAGGCATTCCGTGAGTGGAAAGCAATGGTGTTAGAGCTGAGTCAAACATTTTCTAACAGTCAAACAACGATCTCCGGTGAATTACGTGATTACATTGAGGACACGTTATTACTAATAAGCGGAGATAGATTTAAAATCCTGAACTATTCCAAAACATGGTACGAGTCATTCTGTGGTTTCATCCTATTTTATATCCCAACCTTAGAATTGGCCGAAGAGTACTTGAAAGTGTCTACCGAACGCAACCCAGTAGATCTAACAAATAATTGGGAACAATGCTGTTCTTCGATTATAAGAGGCGATGTATATTCAATATTACCAGTCTTAGAATCCTTGGATAACTGCACGGCTACAATCACTGCAGGTTTATGTGAAGCAAAAGGTCTACTGCGAAGTATTGCAGTACATGAAGAGGAAGATATTTCTTTTACAATGAGGAAGCCTAACGATGATAACAAATTGATTGATAGCATTTCTACATACAAGGAAGGAATTGTTACCTACATGATGAACAATTTCGCGTATGAGTTATGCTCCACCGATGATAGGGATTTGTGGCCGGTCGCCATTGGATTAATCTCCTTAGTGCCCGCCATTAATTTTAATACTAAAAGAATAACTATTAGTGAGCTACTCCAGCATTACCCATACCAAACGAACGACGATATTGAATGGTTATTGAGTGTATGTGCTGAATGGAAACTCCCACATGTCACAAAATCTCTGTACACAAAATTGGGAACTGCTATGATGGATGAAGGAAAAACAATTGAGGCTATTGCCAATTTCAGTAGAGCTGGGCTGTTTGATCGTGTTATCCAATATTCATGGACACTATTTGAAGCATCGGTCATTCAAGGAGCACCATTGGAGGATGAGATTCTCAATGCTATCATTCAGAATGATGACCTGCAATTGGGTAGTACAAATTATATTTCAGATGATCTTGTGGATAGTGTCATGACTAAAGCGATGAGGCAGACATTATCTCCATATGCCGTACTATATCGCTTCTATGAAGCAATTGCAAATGAGGAATGGTCCCTAGGACTTGACCTATTGATTAGTTTAGTTACATTCCCCCATCTCCCTGATTATTATGCCGTGATGCTTATTACCAAGTTCCTCTATCCATTGTACCTGTCTGATGAAGAGAAAATAATTGAAGAAGAGACACTCATTAAAGTTATGGATATCCTAGAAAGAAAGTGGGATTCAAATTCCGTTAAATCTCAAAACATATATCAGGCCGTTCTTGAATCTGACGTGGCACTGAAAGAGGAGCTCTCAAGCAATCTAGACGAAGCCCTGAAAGTCATAAGGCAACTATTAAACTACAAAATGTGCCAAGATTTTATGTAAAAGTATGTAATCAATCAATCATTTAGTCCAATTTGAAATATAGAAAACAATTCAAAAGGAATAACCCTGAAGGAATGATTTAACCGACCTTTGGGGGTACATTCGGTTTTACGCGAACGTCCTTATTAAAAGGTTTATCAGATACATAGATTAAATTGTATAGTATATATGACTATATGTATGTGTACATACATGGGGAGAGTGCTTAAAAAAAGGCATTATAATGTAATGTTTAGCACAGTGAAGGGACGGAAGGCCGGTAGATGATGATATAGCTTGAGACGAAACATCTTTCTAGTAAAGTTACGCCACATGATGCAGCTTGATTCTTTATTTGTTTAATTAACAAACGACGTCCTGAGTGGCTCTAGAGTTTAGAAGAAGAGCAACAATCAGACCGTACAGACCCAGAACTTCGGCGAAAATCAGAATCAGAATCATACCCACGAAAAGTCTTGGCTGCTGGGAAGTACCTCTGACACCTGCGTCACCAACAATACCAATAGCGAAACCAGCGGCCAAACCACTCAGACCGACAGATAGACCGGCACCAAGCTGAATGAAACCGGTGTATAGGGCCTGCTGCTGACCTAGAGAGTAACAGACAAGGACAGAAACAACCAGACCGTAAATGGCAATAATACCAGCCATAATAACTGGAACAATGTTCTTGAACAGAAGGTCTGGTCTTAGAACACAGGTAGCACAAATACCAACACCGGACTTGGCGGTACCGTAAGCAGCACCGAAGGATGTGAAGATGATGGCGGCAGCGCAACCCATGGCACCGAAAAATGGAGCGTAAACTGGACACAAATCACTCATTGTAAAATCTAAGGGGGAATATGGAACTGGTACTGTGTTGAATAACTCAGGAATATGTTAGTTAAACTTCAATATAGAAATATGAAAGGAGAACACTAACAATTATATCCAACATGAAATTGCTAATCGGAAGTAAAACATCAAAGTACTGCCATCTGTATATATATTATCAGCCTGCTGCATTTTTCTCGCGGGCTGCTGCTTCATGAGATGCCGCTGCAACCAAAAAAAAGTCGGAAAAAAGCAGCACCCAGACGCAGCCCTTTTAAGGCTGCATTAAATTTTATTACCCTGACATCGTTTTAAACGGCAAGAGCAGACCATACAATACAACTGATACAACAGCCCATGTTGTTCCATTCAGTCATTTAACTTGGTCTTATGAGGGTGTGATGGCGGCACCTATGCGGTTTTATACTTACAAAAATTATATGCTGGAATTGGAAAAATTGACAAAAAATAAAACTAGCGCCGCTCGGTTTCGATCCGAGGACATCAGGGTTATGAGCCCTGCGCGCTTCCACTGCGCCACGGCGCTTCTAATTTTATGAAAAACTGACTCTTTTGTCAAGTGTTACGAGGAGCAAATTTCTAAAAAATAATATGACAAATTTTTATATCACCATAACTTTATCTGTTCTTCATTAAAATTGTTTCTATTCTTCTCTATTAGTATAATGGATTGTTAAGTATGTTTCAAACTCAACCAGAGTTGTTTAGTCGTTCAATTGTTACAATAAATATACGTTCTTTACTCTGCCCATTACTTCTGTTTTCAGTTTGACTATTACTTAAAACAGGAAATGATTCAGCTATTAATTGAGTCACTCCTATGTTCGTTTCGCACGAGGGTATTTTTCCTAGATTTTCCAAACATTTATGTACTCTTGAACACTATGAAAAATTTGAAGGGACACTACCAAATTTTAATATTTTGAAACAACAATTGTCCAGAGAAAGATCGTATTTCTTAAGGTTGTGTATTTCCAAGCTGGCCCCTATGAACAAAAATGTAACATCTTGGTAGTTTTAATTCACATTTCTTCCGATTATCTGAATTATTCGGTAAGCGGTACCGGTATTGTTGCCGCTCCTGTAATGGGATAAAATATTGGACCTGATTATATCCCCAATGCTTTCAGCTGGCTATTGCATATGTTATCAAATAGATGTCCTAATTCAACACCTAGTCAAAAGATTGTATGGGTTCAACTGTGGTTCTATTGTTCGAATCTCGATCAACGACAGTCTCGCTTATTAAGGCACACTGACTCACATTTCGGCCGTCGCCGGGGGGGAAATATCATCGCAGGGGCTGGGTGAAAAATTATACAAAAAATACCTGTGTTCAGAAACAAGGGTTATGTATCGATTGATTGAAACTCCAACCATTTTCTGTTTCTCTTGGCGTATATCCACCAACACTATCTGACCTTAGTTCGGATATCAGTACTATACATTTCTTTCTATTATGCCGCGCCTCCTAAGTACTCAGTCGCACGTTGTTCATGGCTACGTAGGTAATAAGGCAGCCACTTTCCCATTGCAGTGCCTAGGGTGGGACGTTGATTGCTGTAATAGTGTCCAATTCTCCAACCATACAGGATATGGGATGGACAGGGTGTTTGGTAATGCTACCACCGAGACTGACCTGAACGAGTTACTCGGGGGTGTCTTTGGAAACTTTTCTATGGACTATGATGCCATATTATCTGGCTATTTACCTAATAAGGAGTCCGTTAGATGCATGGGGCAGCATTACAGTGAAATTAAAAAGAAGAATCGCAAATTGTTGTGGTTGATGGATCCTGTTATGGGGGATGAAGGTCAACTTTACGTGAATGAGGATGTCATCCCTGAATATCAGGCGCTCGCTCTTTCTACTGATGGACTTGTAGATATCATAACTCCTAACCAATATGAGTTAGAGATACTGTACGGTAAAAAGATTACCTCACAGGATGAGATGAAGGCTGCCCTGAAGTACCTGCACAAGACCATACCAATAATTGTGGTAACCTCGTGCAACCCCGGTATTTTTGGTAACGACGACAGTATATACTGTGTTGCATCGATCAGAGAAGAAGATGCTTCTGTATTTCGCATCCCTTACATTGATACCTATTTCACTGGTGTAGGAGACCTGTTTTCAGCATTGCTTCTGGACAGGGTGAGCAAATACTACGCTGATAATGCACCAAATCTGAAATTTGAACATCAGATTAATGACATTATCAATGTCATCCAAAGAGTTCTAAAGGTCACAAGACATTTCAGCCCAACTAATATCAAGAGTAAAATGGGTTCTGTTAAAGGCATGAAGGGCATGGAACTACGCATTGTTGAATCCAGAGATCTGTACCACACAGTACCTCTAGATAATGGGAATCTGCCACAATTGCAGTTTACAAGCAATAATTATATATGCGGGATGCTTTAGGATCGCCAATTTTGCTTTACTAAAGTGTCAGGATTTATATTAAAATATATGTAAGTGTACAGTACGTAATTTCTACAGACAGAATCTATGAATCATGCATTTCTCTTAACCCATGTGTCGGTAGCCATCTTCAGAACTGGTAGACCATTGGCTAGATCTTCCTTACTGTTACCATACCCAATTCTCAATGTACCTGGGAAGTTGAACGCCTCACCAGGTACGGCCAGGAAACCAAACTCTGTCGCTAGGAACTCCGCAAATGCATAGGTACTTTGAACTTTTTTAATCTTTAATAGACAGACAGTCCCACCTTGAGGAGTGCCAATATACTCGAAATCTTCCTGGTTGGCGGCAATAAAATCGGTGAGGTACTTGTAATTCTCCTTGCATAATTTCATGTTTCTGTCAATGATAAACTTTGCATTGGCCAAGACATACTGGGCAATACGATCATCAACTACACTAACAGAAATAGTGTTGTAATCTCTTCTAGAGGCAGCGTCTCTCAATACTTGCGTGTCTTGAGTGATCATCCAACCTAGTCTGATACCAGCAACAGAGTAAGCCTTAGACATGGAGCATGTCACAATAGCCTTTGAGTACATGTTGCAAGCACTATCTGGTACCTCGAATCCATCTGGAAGGGAATGGAATAATGGGCGATAGACTTCATCGGAGTGTAAATAGATATCATGTTCAGCGCATAAGTTGCAAATATCTTTCATCACGTTGTTTGGAATTACAGATCCTAGTGGGTTATTTGGATTGTTTATGATGATGAGCTTTGTGTTTGGTTTTATGAGTGAAGCTAACTTTGAGATGTTTGGAATGTAATCATCTTCCTTCTCCAGCTTTAATAGATCAACCTCGGCGCCAAACATAGCAGGGACACTGTACAGTTGACTATAGGCCGGGTCGATGCAGATAACATGATCACCCTTCCCAACTAGAGTGTAGTACAGTAGGTAGTTAGAAGCAATCGCACCATTCGATACCAAGACGTTGTCACGGGTCATAGTCTCTCCGTGAACAGCTGCAATCATATCCCTTAACTCATCGCTACCCTTAATATCACGATACGTCAATCTCATGGAAGTATCAAGGGTAAATTTGTTTCCTGAAAGTTTTTCGATATCATCTAGACTCAAGGAGTAGCAACAGGTCTCCCCTAAGTTGTGTTTGACATTAGTCTCAAACTTGTCCATAAACTGCTCGACAGCAAAATCTTCTTGGTAAGGCATACTAAAAGAAATGAACGCGAAGTTAGATGAAGATCAGGTGGAGTACGCGGGTCGGTATTCTAGTATCAAATATAATGATTAATAAGTAACGATAACAGGACAACAGGATCCATACACAACAGGATCTCTATTTTATAGGAAATTGGACCTGTATTTATATGTTCAGGGAGATGCAGGCTTCAAGATGACCATCTGCCTGCATATGCACTGGCCGGGCAACTAATAGCGAACTTGTGTGACATGGTGCGTTTACAGTAATCCTCTACTAAAAGGGAACGAACTTCACACAATTTTAACGGCATTCTTAAGCGAGAACGTGAAAAAATTTTCACCTTCTCGCTCCTGTTCTCTGCAAATCCCCTAGAGCTGAGAAGAAGGAAAATCGGACATCTCGTTGACACCTGCCGTGTGG
Organism: Maudiozyma pseudohumilis; assembly: GCA_030579215.1. NCBI lineage: Eukaryota > Fungi > Ascomycota > Saccharomycetes > Saccharomycetales > Saccharomycetaceae > Maudiozyma > Maudiozyma pseudohumilis. The sequence goes on from JAKTPZ010000056.1 coordinate 46,598, forward strand.
GACAACAGTGCCTGCATAATAAGAAATAATAATTTTATAATTGGATGTAAATAATTGCTACGTACTATGTGCAGCCTGCAAAAAAAAAAATTGCTGGTAATGCAGCAAATATGTATTAACAGGAAACAGCAGCCGAGCTGCCTCTGCATATGTGCTCAATGAAACACCTTCGGCAGGGGAAGGATTGAATATTTTGAGGGTGTGCACGCTATGTTCATGCAACGACCTTGACCTTTCTGACAGTGATGTCGGCAGGTGTGTCATCCATGAAGAAGTACTTGAAGAAATGTTCAGCGCCCAAACTGCCGAAGAAATCTAGCAGCAAAGTGGTTGTCAACTTAAACTTAAAGTTGTCTGACATTGGAACAAATTTCATGGCTTCGTTAAGCTCAGGCATAAACTCGGTGGCACTAGCCAATGCTAAGGCGGACACAGAGACCAGACCGTAGTACATACCCTTGTTGTGTCTGATGTCCTCTCTGAAAGGCTCACCCTGGTAGTTGACAGCAAATGTAGAAACCTGCTGGACCAGCTGGATGATAAAGATACCCGTGTTCAGTAGAGAAGGAGCAAATGTCTTTTCTAGATCCACAGTAGGCTCTCTTGGTTCTAGCTTGTAAATTTCCATGGTGACATAGATTAGAGTGGCAATGTGAATGGCAAACTGGGATAGAATGGAACCCATAATGTAGACATTGAAAATACCAGCCTGGGGTCTCTGCTTAGACAGTTTCTGTAGAGGCTTACCACGGGAGATACTTAGGAAACAAACAGACAGTAGCAGACCAGAGGTGGTGGCTTGACCGTCACCGAATTTCACACCAGCCATGTAGATAATAGACAACGAGTAAGCACTGATCAGACAATTTAGGGCCAGAATTTTGTACATCTGAATGGTGTTAACCAGGGCACAACGACCTTGACGAATGATATTAGTAACGGCGGAGACATTGGCTAGCTTGGATGTGAATGGGGCAGCACAAGAGGCATCACCTAATTTCAATGTTGGAGCCTCACCAGCCTCATCACCGGCACCGCCGGCTTGGTCCATTAACATTGTAGCTAGATCAGCGGCCTTTGGAGCACCAACGACATCACCATTGGCATCTGGTAGGACCTTAACGACAGTGTTACTCATCTCAGCAACGAACTTTCTGATCTCGTCAGTAATAACGGTTCCTCTCTTCTCCATAGCAGTTAGGTAGTGTGGATTATTGGAACCTGGTGCATATAGGTGGGCAATTGTCTCAGGGATAGCTGGAAGTGGTTGACCCCATCTCTGCATGAAGGTACATTGCTTCTCGTACATCATCTTCATTCCGTCAATCTTACGTTGTTCAGCGACTTGGGTTAGACTTTCCTCAGTACCGTTCAACAGGGCAACACCAACGTGTGCCTGTTTTAGAGCACCAACATCATTGGTACCGTCACCGCACATCAGGGTCTGGTATCCCATCTCTTTCAAGGTGTTCAACAGGAATTCCTTTTGGGTGGGGGAAACACGTGCATAGACCCAGGTGTAGCGGATTAGTTCTCTCAGTTGGGCGTGGTCCTGTAGTGCACTTAATGCATAACCGGTAACAGCAATCTCGTACTTGTCAAATAGTTCAGCGTGGTTAAATTTGTCAGTGGATGGGTCGAATGGGATAGCAATGGTTTCTTGGACGTTACGGAAGATTAACTTGTTATCATTCTCGTCGGATTCATCAACCTTGTCACAGATTAGAGTTTCACCTTCAACGATGCCAACCTCCTTAGCGACATGGACAGCCGTCAGTGGATTGTCACCAGTGATCATAATGGACCTGTGGCCAGACTCATTCAGCATTTGAATAGTTTCAATTGCGTCATTTTTCAGTGGGCAGTGGAAAATCAAGAAACCGCTAAACTGCAAGTCGCATTCGATCTTCTCACGCTTTAATTTGTCAACCTCTGATTGGGACATCTTGGTCAATTTCTTGGAGGCCAGTGCTAGGACTCTAGAACCAGAACGAGTAAAGGACTTGTAGATTTCATCATAGTTAGCAGGGACCTTGGATAATCTTTCACGGATAGTCTCTGGGGCACCCTTTACAGCAGCGTACATCCCAGATTCGTGCGAAGCAATAGAGGAGGATCTCTTTAAAGCAGAGGAGAATTGGAAACGACGCAAAATAGTAACATCACCTAGATCGGCATTGTTGACAACCTCATTCTTCTGAACTCTCCATTTTAGGGCTCTTAGAGTAGCCTTCTCCATTGGATCACCAACAGTTTCACCATCATCAAGCTTGACCAGAGAGTGAGCAGCACCGATAACTAGATTGGTCATCTTTGGTGCATCCTCAGCAGTGGACAGGTGGTAGATATCGTCATTCTTCTCGTTAAGACCAGCTAGACCTTCGAAGACAAGGTCTTCACCAGTCAGAGTACCAGTTTTGTCGAAACAACAAACATCGATTCTTCCTGCAAGTGGAATTCTAAATGGTTCAGTACAGTACACATAAAACTTCGATAGTGCAGCTAGAGAACTGTTCACGGCCATGGTCAATTCCATTGGTAGCTCAGGAGGAACAACAGATGTGATGATCAGAATACAATCAAGGATTAGCTTAGACTGGATTCTTCCCATCTTAGTACCTTCAACCCAGACATACCAGGAAGCAACAATAGCAAAGATCAGCAGGAAGAGAATGAACATGAGAGCCTCCTTATTGTCGACGGAGACACGCTCAGATGAGAAGATCATGACACGAACAAGGGAACCCTGGGAGGTCTCAAAACCTGTCTTAGAGACAACTGCAAGACAGCCATTATCTGGTGGGACTGGGATTCCGGACTGTGTTTCTGGGGCAGTAGCCTGTAGGACCTTGGTACCACCGTGAAGGATAGCGTTCTTGTCCAGACCGTTGACCTGTAGATCATCCTCGCCATCACGTAACTTGATAGACTCCTTCAGTAGAGGGGTTGACTCACCAGACAACATGGCCTCGTTAACAATACAAGTACCGTTGATCATAACCAAATCGCAAGGTAGGGCACTGTCCTCCGCCGTTCTAGTAATAGAAACAACATCCATTGGAAGTAGCTCATCGGTAGTCAGACTTATCCATTTCTTGTTTCTGTAGACATTGATTTGGTAAGGTGTAATACCCATGGTTCTGAATTCCTTCAGTGCTGTCAGGCGTTGGAACACACCAGCAGCCTCCATGGAGATAATCATAAACAGGTTGAACAAAGAGTAGTACCAGAATTCATCTAGCAGCCATAGGGCGACACAGAAAACTTGGAAAACGAAAAGAGGGGCAACGGCATGTTCCTTGAATAGCTCCATGAAACTTGGGATAGGAATGTCAAAAGTGTTCTTACCGTAAAGTCTCACGAGATGGGTGAGGTCACCCTTTAGACCAGAGACATCCTTGAAGTCCTTGATTTTAGGGGACTCGTCGATAGCAAACTTAGGGCAAGAGAATGTCTCGGAGTCCTTGTTCCACAAAAATCTCTTCTTCTGGAACTGAAAGTATGTCTGAAGCTCACCACCTTCTAGGACACGCTGGATCTCAACGATACCGTCGGATCCGTTGTTTGGAGTAGTGGAGATTAGAATGTCACTGGCACCGTTGATGTGCTTAACCTCAGTGAAGTTGAACATGCAGGCGATCTTGACATTCCAAACGGGCATTAGCAGTACGAGAATATTGATAGAGATGATAGTGCCCAGGAAGACAAAGGTCCACTCAGAGCCGCCAATGTAGCGCTCGTACTCAGTAAAGTACAGATGAAAGAAAGTAGCATACAGAGGAACAAATGGGAGTGTGTATGGTCTGTACAACAACGGTTTCGGCGTTAATAATTTGGAGTCCCTCACGAGAGGGCTCTCCACAAATGTTGTAGTAGCCATCTGTATGTATCGCTTGCACTTGTCTCCTGTTCTAACAAGTTCAGCAGTATATCGTGGATAGTACTGGAGACCTAAAGGAGAAACGAGTTTACAAATAGAGAATAGCGGGAAAGAGTAGGACAGTGCAAAATAATCCAAACGAGCCGTTCATATATATCCTTGTGAAGGGAACCCCGCATGACGATGGAGTTTCGATCCTCCATTGGAGTATCGTTCTGTCTGTCTGCCTCTGCCTCTGCCTCTGCCTCTGCCCAGCTGTAAATTGCCACCCGCCAATTCCCGCCACGAAGGAACACCGCGGCGTTCGTTGGGAATTACTCGCGTCGTGGCTGCCGTATTTTTTTTTTTGGTTCTTGCAGGCGGGGCTGTCGAGACTGCGATCGAAGCGGGTGGAATGGGACATTTATCTCGGCGGCATTTTGCAGGTGGAGTTTGTCTTTGTCTGATCTAGGGACATTTATTTGGCTTCTGTCCCATTTTGGGACACTACTCCTATTGAGATTATGACAAACACGGGATATGTAATAAGTAATATTATTGATTTGGCTTAATTTGTAGTTTTATTTATTTATATACGGTTGTGTATGTTACAGTGTTGTACAACGCAGACACAAGTGGTGTGTGGCAGATGCTTATTGATGCAGGGGTTGGGAATGTGGATTGGTGACGTTTATTACACTCTCCACACCTTATCATCCGAAACCATGATATTATTTCTCTCTGCAAGCACACGCAGACCAGCCATGTATTCCACAGATGTGAATGCGTTGTCCTCGTCGACCTCCTCGTTGATTCTCTCAAGAAGGGCATCGACTGGGTACGACTCTTCCTCGAATAAGTCGGTTTGCATTAGCCTAGCGACAATTCCGGAGAAGACATTTAGTCTGGCGGTGGATATGCTACCGGCAGGCTCTTCTGTGGAGCCATACTCATCTTGGCCACTTGTGGAGATGTTGGTTAGTTGCTCACCGCTGGCATCCGAAAGTGGGCCATATCTCGCACGGCGTCTTGGCGACACACGCAGACCAGTGCGAAGTCTTCTCTGTAGATCCTCTTCTTCGTCTTGTGGGAGAGGTTCCATATCTTCCTCGGCCGCGCTGTCATTCTCTTCCTCCTGATCTTCACCTTCCACTTCGTCCTCCTCCTCGCCGTCAAACTGTAACCTTCTACGTAGAGAGGTTCTGGACAGCGAAGATGGTGCGCTGGATTTGGCTGGTGATTGCCTCAATGGTGTACGTGGCTTCAGTGGAGAACCCTGTCTGCTGCTGGCATTTGATACTCTGGCCTTCTTCTTTGGAGATCTCTTTGGAGATCTTCTGCTAGACAAGCTGCCTTCGCCTTCCTCACTGTCACCGTTGAACACGTCGTCACCGACATCCTCACCTAGCAGAGCAAATCTCAGTAGAGCAGCAGCAACACGAGCATCCTGCTTTTCGACAGTCTTTGACAGTCTAACCTTAGCGTGAGCTGTGGAAAGTCTGATCAGTGTCTCCAGAGTTCTGGCAGTGATTGGAGACTTCTTGGTGTTTTCGTCATTTCTCAATTCAGCATAGTGCTTTACGATAATGTCGATAGCAGATTGGGTTAGCTGCGGGATTACTCTCTCCTTGGCGTACTGAACGTACTTTCTCAGGAACGGAATAGTAACAAGGTTAGGGATCAAATCACCATTGTGGTCACCCTTGTTCAGAGCTAGCTTAGCACCAGCCTGTAGCAGTGGATTGAACTTCTCAAACACACTGTCTTCACTCTCCTCGGCAGTCTGTGCATTACCCTCAGCTTCATCTTCTGGGTTTTCAGCACCGACGGCCAATGAAAGGTTGATTCTCTCTCTGATTGGCTCACCCTCAAGATAACCTGGTGGTAGGTATCTGTGTGTTCTCAAGACATGCTCACTAATAGCTCTGTCCCTGACTTCGTTGATGTCATCGGTGACAACAAACAAAAGATCGAAACGAGACAATAGGGAATCTGGCAGGGCAATATTCTGATGAGGGTCCTTCTGAACATCATACTGACCGTACACAGGGTTGGCCGCAGCGATAACACTACAACGGGCATTCAGGGTGGTGTGGATACCAGCCTTGGCGATAGTAACTGTTTGCTGCTCCATGACTTCGTGAATAGCAACTCTGTCAACGTCAGTCATCTTATCAAACTCATCAATACACACGACACCACGGTCAGCAAGAACCATGGCACCGGCCTCCAATCTTCTCTCACCAGTTTCCCTGTCGGTGGTGACAGCAGCTGTCAGACCGACACCTGAGGAACCTCTACCGGTGGTAGCGATAGCTAACGAAGCGGTGTTTAGAACAAAACGTAGAAGTTGAGACTTGGCAGTAGATGGATCACCGACCATCAGGATATTGATATCACCTCTAAGATGGGAACCGTTCTCTAGGTTCTTCTCAACACCACCCATCAACATCAGTAGGATAGCCCTCTTGATGTGCTCGTGACCGTAGATTGAAGGAGCCAGAGACTGGGAGAGGATGTCAAAAATATCGTTTCTCTTGGAGAGTTTGTTAATGTTTCTAATGTCAAAGTCAGTCAGGGTCTGCTTCGCCGATACACCTGTAGATCTAGCGTGTAGAGGATAGACAGTGTTACCAATGACCATCGTTCTGAACCCGTTGTTGGAGCCTCTTGTGTCACCCTGACTCATACCACCTGAACCTAAGGAGACAAACACACCTACAATGTTGATTCTGTCACCAGGTTTCGTCCTGTCAACGAGATCGTCATCCAGGATGACATCCACAGATCTTGGTAGCTGTCCTGCAGGAGCCATCTCTGGCATTTCCTGTACTGTAATACGTTGATGGTCCATGTATGTGGAGTAACCATATTCAGTAGTTAGCTTGTTACCGTCTGTGTCCTCGGTTGGGTAGATAGCTGGAGTTGGGATCTTGGTTGTGAGGGAAGTTGTAGCATCAGTGTACTCTCTGTAGTGGAATCTTGCGGTTTTCTCAGCATAGTGTACAGATCTAATCAGCTTGGGTCTCACCAGGGAAGTCTTTGTGACAATACCCTCGATGGAGACCAGTTTGTTTAGGAATTGGGAGTTCATAGTACGTGGTGACAGGGCATGGGAACCGAAGGCTCCCTTGAACGACAAGTGCCATGAATGGCTCGCGCCCTGGAAGTTTCTGGCGTTCTGGTCGGTGCTCTCGTCTAGGGCATTGGCTACGTCAGATAAGGCCTTCTCGGCTGGTGGAATGAAGAAGGCTGGCTCCTTCAAGATACCAGTCCAGAACGGCGTGTCGAACTCTCTAAGGTCGTCCAAGGAGATTGTGATTCTCTGTGGAAGCAGATTTAGTGCTTTGTTGGAGGCTGGTTTCTTGTCGATATCAATATCGTCGATCTCCTTGGCGTGATCGAATAGGTCGTCGTCAAATTCTTTGTTCTCGTCATCGTCGTAGGCGCTGTTGTATGCCTGAATCTCTTTAACCTGATCCTTATAGGTAGCAAAGGAGTCCAGGAAGTCTTGGAAGGTTCTCACTCTGTCGGAGAAAACGGCATCTGGAGCAGTAAGTTGGTTCGTGTCCAGCTCGAACTCAGTACCAGTGGTACCATTAAAGGTAGATTGATCCATTGCAAAGGCGTTAGGTTCTTTGAAGTGTTGGTGGAATTAGAGGAACAAAGAAAAGAAAATGTAAATTAAGACGAAATTTATAAATTGACAAAGGGAGTAAAATGCACAAAACATTAAAGTTGATAAACCCACGAAAATAGCATTAGTGCAACCGTGTTGGGTGTTGGCAAGAGTCGCGAGAACTCTCTTGAATTGTTCTCGCGGTTGCTGTCTCTTTTTTTTTTTCCAGATTTTCTCATTATTACCCAATCGGGAAATCAAATTACGCGGCGGAACAGGCGTGCATAAATCACGGAAAATATGGCAAAAAACGTGTTAAAATGGGACATCATTTTCGTGAACAAGAAGGGTATGTGGTGTGGAAGAGTGGAGGGTCGTTGGCGTGAGGTGGTCGTACTAACAATGTGGTCTTTTTACTGTTGTACTGTGCTGGAAAGGAGAAGGGTGTTGCACCAGAGGTATTTCTGTATTTTCTGTACATATTGTTTCATTCTGATTAGATGAAGCAATTGGGTAATCGGAGATTGGTAGCACGTGTAATATATACCACAAATTGATTACAGTTGGCTATGTTTGATCGCCTCAATTGACACCTACCATATAACATCAAATAAAACCATGTCAATGTCACCTTTCAATATTCCATAATTCCGAGTGGGAATTGAGCCGACGATAGAACAAAAAACCTCGTGACGCAGCAGTGAGTTCATGTACGTAGCATTATAAACACCGCTGTCTAGAATATATGTATAATTCAAGAATATGAACATGCCAGCGGGGATTCCTTTTAAAGGTCTAGTGTGAATATTGTCAACACAATTAACTCGATGTTACGTTTGCAAATATTAAGTTAGAAATATAATATACTACACGACTTTTACACAGAATAATCACATCTCGATCATTTGGTGCTAACCAATAAACAAAAATATATTGTTTTGGGCTACATCCCTCGCATTATCACTATTGTGTTTTTGTTTACGTAGAGAAGTCCACCATGCCTCATCTCAGACACTTTCAAAACCAACTTCCCGTAACAAAACGTAAAAAATCGGTGAAAAATTCTTGCTACAAAAAAGATTTGCCAGCACACAAGCTTGCTAAAGAAACGGGCAAACGCAATGATTAATGATAATAATAAAGTGATATTATTTCGAATAATTTAGGTTTTATTTAATAATATATAATGCGGGGGTTTTAAAGTTTAGAGTGAGAGACTAATAGCGGCTCTGGTCCAATAGAATATGCTTTTTTAAAAAATATTAATAAGAAACATCCCTTGGTGAGAGAGCTTAGTCGGCTCTGGCAGACTCCTTGAAGGAGATGGCAGCCTCCTCACCCATGGCGGAGATGATGGTAACCATCAGGTCCTTACCCTCGTCGAAGGCAGCCTGGATGGAGTCACCTAGCTCACCCTCTGGGGCCTTGACATCATCCTTGGTGTCACCCTCCATGGTCATTAGAGATAGGAAACCATCGTCAATGTCTAGAAGCTGGAACTCAGTTCTCTTGACAACTGGGACCTCCATGTTGTGAGTAGATGGAGATAGATCCTCTAGCTTCTTACCAGTGAAGATATCGATGGCGACCATGTGGACCTTGGCGTGACCGTGCTTACCGGTCTTGGAGGTAGACATGTCAACAATCTTACATGGTCTGCCCTTGATGACAACGAAACCGTTCTTTCTTAGAGCGGAACATTGCATTGGGAAGGTGGCGGAGGAACCGGCATCGGCGGTCTCAAAGGTGTGTTGCTCTTCGTCAGACATTATGTGTATTTAGGGTAGATGGAATGTGGTTGTGATGTGTTGGGATACAGTCTTTAGTATTGAGAGAGAATAATAGATAAGAAATAGGAATGGATAAAGAGGAAGGATAATTGGAGGATAAAAGTAGCAAATCATGTACCCTTATATGCATTTTTTTTTCGTCCATTGCCCAATTGTGAAGAAAGGAAAATGGACGAGAAAAAGTGGTGAAATTTTTCACTAGCGCATCTCTGCCCTGCCTCCTTGCTGTGTGTGCTTCCCTCTCTCCCTGCCTCCCTTGCCCCCCCCCCCTTTAGCCCATCGACTGCGTCCAACCCTTTTTCCCATGGAGAAAGAGAGACATACATACACACACACACTACAGAGAGGAGGACGAAAAATTTTCCACCCCTTTGTGCAGTGGTTTAGTTGGACGACATCCATCTATTGTTATCGGTCGGTGAGGTAATCCACGGCCCTCCGCACAGCTGTGCAGCGTGTTTAGGCGGTGGAAATTTAGTGGGGATAAGGATGGACGACCACATCGCCTTAACGGTGTGGTTTGTGCGGCGAGTTCTGAGCACGGGCACGCCTTCGTTTTACCGGTCTGCGCTCAGACAAGTCCGCAGGGGGTCCCGTGGCCGATACGCACAAGAGGGGTGGGCCCAATTGGAAAGAGAAAAAAACACAGCAGCGGAAAAGTAAAAAAAAAACGAGGGGCGCCGTTAGAATGAGCAAGAAAAAAGAAGAAGAAAAAGAGGACAAGAGCGACAAGAGGAAAATAGGCGGATGGGGGGGCCGCCTGCCGGAGTGGCTGCTGCGGCAGTATCTGTGGCTGGCCAACCAGGGTCATCTGCAGTGTAGCAACGAGGCCAGTTCAGGTGGGTGTGAAGGGGGGGTGCGGTCCCGTCTGAGAGCGAGAACGACCAGAAGGGGCGCGAACGGCCAGAAGACCGACAGAACGATGAACAGCCAGAAGACCGACAGAACGATGAACAGCACACGCACTCATTCAGACGCAGGCCGGTAACGTACTCTGTGGGATAAAAAGAAAAGTGCGCCTTGTCCTGCTGGCTGTTCTGTGTGGAATTTGCACTCGCCGCCCGCTGCCCGCCCGCCCCCCTCGCCCCCCCCAATTCGTGCAGCGTC
>JAKTPZ010000057.1:0-56214 GCA_030579215.1 Maudiozyma pseudohumilis
GAAATTGCCTGTTGCTGCTGCTGCACCTGTTCCGTCCCTATATGGTGCGGGGGCGATGTAGGAGAATAGTGATGTTGGCGAGTTACTAAATGGAGTGGTCTTGGCAGTATTTTCCACAAAGGGGGAAGATAGGGTGCTTCCTCCAGAGTCGCTGAACGAGGACGCTGCGGACTCGTTTCCGCTGTTGTAGTATGCGCCGCCTGCGCTTGAGCTGGCGGCACTGGCGATACTTCCACCTGTTGTTGAACTTGTTGTGGCGGAGGAATTACTAAGCAAAGAGGAGACGATAGAGCGCTGCCTCTGCCTGCTGTTGCGGCGCTGCTGCGAGGAAGATGCAGGCGGCGCCGCCTTACCGACTGATTTGGAGTTTCTGCGCTGGTCACGAAACGGCTGCTCCAGCGCGGGGACACTGGGATCCCCACCCTGGGAAGACACCGACGCGTTCCTTGCGTCTGCGGAAGTTGTTGCGGCTGCGACGGTGGTGGTCTTGGTGACACCTGCGCGTTTACGAAAGGAAGCCCTCTTCCTCTTGACGCTGTCTCCGCAGTTACCGCCATGCACCTTGTGGGCGTGCCTCAGCAGCAAATCCCTCCTGGAGAACTTCTTGTCGCAGATCCCGCAGTCGTACGGCTTCTCGTTCGTGTGGGAGCGCTCGTGCCTCTCGAGATGCTCGTGCCTGGCAAATGCCCTTGTGCATATCTTGCACACAAACAGCCTTGGTTTCCCGCTGGGCGTTACTCCGTGAAGCTTCAGATTCCCGGGCAAGTACGCCAGTTTCTTGTTAACGCGCGAGTTCATATTGTTGTTGTTGGAAGCCGGCTCTTCCGGCCCCACCGATAAATTAGTCTGGAACATTTGGAAGGGATGTGATGTAAAAGTTATTGCGGTGTGATGTATATATTATTGCGGTGTGATGTAAAAGTTTATTGCGGTGTGATGTATATGTTATTGCGGTGTGATGTAAAGTTTATTGCAATGTGATGTAAATATAATGTGATGCGATGTAAATGAAAGGTAGTGTGTATAGTCAGGGATATTTGCCACCCAGGTACCTACCCCTCAAAAAACAAATACGCCACCCAGTATATATATATATATATATATATATACATGTGTATATGTATATGCGCCAGGGAATGCTCAAACGAGGCGCCCCGCTATACATGGACCCGTGGGAAATCAGCTTTCCCGATGGGACCGGTGTTTTATTCTATGTTGTGTGGTGCGCTCTTGCAGATACGCGCCGCCCCCCGCAATACTCGCACAATGTGCATGCGTGCATGCGTGCGTATGCACATACGCACGCACATACGCATGCGCACACCCGCCTGCACCGTCTCCCACAACAACACCGCAGCACAGCCAGCCCATCCCAACAACCGCCTCATCTCACCCGCACCACACGTCCTCATTGTTCCCTGATCATGCACTGCGGCACTGGTTCAACGCAGGGGAGGGTGCGCATGTGGTATAGCCACGCGTGCTTGTGGGCGTGCGTGCGTGCATGCGTGCGTGCGTGCGTTCGTTAGTGCATGCGGGCGTCCCAATAACCGGAGCGGCCGCGCTGCTCCCCTCACCCTTGACCCTTGGGCTCTCCCCTGCGCACAGACGGGGCCAGAGGCGGCGAGATCGCATCTCCAAAACTCCGGTTGAGCCTCTCTAGGGCCAAAAAAGAACACGCCCACCACCACCGCCCGGCCCACCGGAAACAAAGGGAAAAGGGCAAAACGGGAAAAGGGAAAACGGAACGGCGCGGCGGAAGTGACGCCACCGTTCAGCAAGGGGCCGGAGTGCCGGAGTTACAAACCGGAGATGGCACACAATGCACTGTATCCCCGCACAACCCGTCACAAACGCCCCGCAGTGCGCGAAAAGTTTAAATATATTTGGTGTCTATGTATATATTTAGGGGAGCAAGCGCCCTAGCACAACCGCCCTAGCACAATTGCCCTAGCACAACCGCTCTAGCACAACCGCCCCAGTGCAACCGCCCTACAACACAACGCCAAAACCGAACGTCAACTTAATTGGACGCACGTAGTAGTTCTCGAAGTTGGCGCGGACCCTGTCCTCCTCTCCCACGGGAATCCCGCTCCACGTTACCTGCACCTTTGTCTCGTGGAACTCCTGCGACTCGTGGAAGGCCATCTTGAGCGTGGACCACGCCTTGGCCGGCCACTCGCGCAGGCGCCAGCGGAACTCGAGCGAGCGGCCCGGGTCGGCGGCTACGAGCTCGCTGCAGATGTTGCCCTCGAACAGCTCGAAGACGTCGCCCACCTGTAGCTGCCCAGAAGAGGACGCAGAGGGGCCCTGCTTGACAACGCGCAGCGGGCCGCGCGTGAACGCCTGGATGCGCTGCTTGTCCAGGAAAGTTGCGTAGATCTCTGCGGCGGGCACTATGAACGAGGGCTCGAGGTGGATCGTCGAGCGGTTAGCCGCGCCGGTGTTCGCTTTGACAACGGGCGACTGCACTGGGGCGTGTGCTTGTGCTGGGGCGTGCGCTTGTGCTGGGGCCTGCACTGGTGCCTGCGCCACTTTCTTCACAGACGCCTGCTGGTTGGCCTTGGTGAACTGCGACTTCACCTCTGACTCTGGTACCTGGATGTCCTGGCTGTGCTCCGCCAAGAGCGCCGGGCCGAACGCGGCGAAGATGTCGCGGAGTTGCGGCACAAGCTTTTCGCGCACGACGGGCTTCACAGCGCTCAGCGTCGCGGTCTCCTTGTACACGGAGAGGTCGAACTGGTACTCGTCGCGCTCGGTGTCGAAGGCGACCTCGGGGACGGTGATGCTGCCGGAGAAGGGCTCGTCGCCGACATGGCCCTCCAGCAGGAGGACTAGCTGCAGCTCGAACAGGGAGATGACTTTACCCTTGCGCTGGCTCACCTCGCAGTCTCCATCGATCGAGGAGACGGACGAGACGCGCGCGAAGGGGGTCGACTCGGCCGGGCCGGTGGCGAGGCCTTCGAGGCGCTCGCGCAAGTACTTTTGCGCCCAGGAGAGACAGTTCTTGTCTACCCAGTGCCAATTGTTAGGGTTCTGTACAGCCATTTTGCGGAGATTTATATAGTTGTCGCTTCTTGAATGTGTGGATGTATCGATGTATCACTCTTTCGATGTCTAGTCTTGCACTGCACCCTCTCTATATAGGGTGCGTTCTTTGGCCTGGTTAGGCTTGCCTGGTCCGCCGTTGGTCTTTTTTTCGATTTTCTCCCCCCAGCCTGGCCACTGGGCGACCACTGGGCGGTCCGCGCGTCTCCAGTGGCAGGAGCGACGGCGCGAACGAGAGAGAAGCTCGTCGAAGGCGGTGGAAGGGGAGGGTATTTGCAAGCCTGCTGAATTGTCCCGGCGGCTATTGCCAAATCGGGGTTTTGCAAGCCTGCTGAACTGTCCCGGCGGCTATTGCCAAATCTGGGTTATAAAAGGGTATACCCCCTCTCTCCACGATGTTTGCATACACTTTCGCATTTCTATAAATGCATTTATTATTCTATTACTTTTATACGTTTATACGTTTACACGTTTATACTTTTATACTTTTATACGTTCACACGTTCATACTTTTATACGTTCATACAGGCACGTGCTGTCGTCCCTTCATCTCCCCCTACATGAAGTCGGAGAAGTTCGTAGTCGTCATGGATGGCAGGCCGCCACCCAGGAAGTCCAGCATCATGTGCATACCTCCTCCACCACTGTACTCGTCGACATCCTGCGGCAGCACCGACGCCAGGCCCTCGAGGAACCAGACCTTGTCCTTCAGTTTCGTAGTGAACCCGCGCAGGAGCTTGTAGTAGCTCCGCATAATGCGCATGGCGTTCAGGTCTCCTGTCATCAGCAGTGCCAGGAAGGTCTTGTCCAGCAGTGCCGGGAACGAGAAGATCCGCAGGATGAAGTCGCTGTCGTTGATCTCGCGGTTGAGCTTGTCCAGGTACGCCAGCGTGATGAGGTACGGCGAGTCCAGGTCCACCGGGTACAGGTCCGCGATCGACTCGTCGAAGCAGACCAGCTCCGAGATCGTGCCGTCCTCCTTGTTGATCACGTCGCCCAGGTCGCTCAGGTCAACGGAGATGAGGTCGTGGAAGCGCGAGTTCTCACTGAGCGGCCACACGGCAGTCAGGATCGTCGCCGCACCCTTGACGTGGAAGATCCACGCGGAGGAGGCCATGGTGTTCGCAGGGGTACCGTTCTGGCCACTGGACGCCGCCGACGCGTTTGCGAGCGAGTCCATGATGAGGATCAGGGCACTGGCAACAAGTGCGTCGGTGTTCTCCTCTGAGATTTCAAGCACTGCTTCACGCAGCAGGCGCAGGGCGTCCAGTCGGTGCGATGAAACGTACTGCTCGAGACCGGGCTCTGTTCGCGACAAGTGCGTAGCACTGAATGCTAGGAGCGAGTGCATCAAAAAGGGGTAGTGGAACGCCAGATCGGGGACGTCCTTGGACCACACCTCGGGCACGGAGACAGTGGTAATTGTAGTGCACACCTCCGTGCAGTAATGATGGAACAGTTTCATATCGACAAGGTTCAAATTAGCCTTTGTCGAGAGTGAGAGCAGGCGGCCAACCTCGGTTTGCGCTTCTCCTTCCTTGTCCTTACCATCCATGTCGCCATTTTTCCCACCGTCCAACGAATCGTCGCCTGAGACCATCGATTTCTGTTTGTTCAGCGAGAGGTCCCGGTCGGCAAGTATCCCTGCCGTGGGAGAGGTGGCCCCTGCCAGGGACCCCTCGAGGGCATTCTTGATCATAGGGCTCAGCTGCGCCATTATTGGCAAGGTGCTAGCGGACGGGGTGCCCACAAGGTGCGCCAAGTCAGACCCGGTCACATTCTTGGTTTGTTTGCCACTGCCAACCAAATGCGGGTCATGACTGCCGTTTATAACCTCCTTGTGCACCCGTTCTTGCTCCTGTATATCAGCGAGGATGGCCTCGGCTGTGCTGGCCTTGGACGAATGCGGACTGCTGGAAGTCTTGGCCCCTGCGCCAGTGAATTTCAAGCCCAACAACTCCTGGAAATCGTATGCAATACCACCGATACCTGCGGTTGGCAGATTTCCCAGGGTTTTGAGATCCAGTCCCATCTTGCTCAATTGGGAGATCGAATCCTCCTGCAACGTGATAGGGATATCGCCACCGTGCTGGTTCAACTGCTGCTGCTGGAGCTGCTGCTGTATCTGGGACGGTATTATACTCTGGTCTATCGTAGTGGGCAACGGTTGTGACATGGCGCGGGCATGTGCCTCAGCCTGCTGCAATTGTGTTTGGTCCTGGTTCAACAGCTGTTGAAGCAGTTGGCGTTGTTGCAGTTGCATCTGTTCGTGCTGCGATTGCAGTTGCTGATCATGTTGTAGCTGCAGTTGTTGGTGTTGTTGCAGTTGCAGTTGTTGATGCAACTGGTACTGTAACTGCTGCTGCACATGGCTGGACCCAGCTGTAAACGGTTTTGGAGACACCACAGTAGCGCTGCCGTTGGCACTCCCAGTTCTGTGGCCCTGCTCTGCGCCCGTTCCGGATGTCGACGCAGACCTGGATGTGGATATCACTGGGGCGGCCATCCCACCTCCGTTGCTGTTCATACTGTTTGCAATTGCATTGAGGGAAGACGACCCCAGCAACCCCGAATGAGACGCCGCTGCACCCTGTTGTTGTTGCTGCTGCTGCTGTGGTCCTATCATGGTTGGATGACCCTTTGTTGGAGACACCCCACTATCCTGTAATACCGGCGTGTGTGCGCCGCCACTGTGGCCTTGATGAGGCTGTGCCTGCCCCGACTGCGACATCTGGGATGCCAGCCCGGCCATACTCCCGCCAGGAGAGAACGGCAAGGCACCCGCCAGGTCAAACACATTCGCGGCACTGTTGTTACTTGTACTGTTGAGCAGACTCGTGAGCTGCTGCAAGTTCTGCGGACTCGCGTGTGCGAGTGTGTTAGTTATGAATGAAGGGAGGATCCCTGCGGAACCTGCACCTGGACCCGCACCTGGACCCGCACCAGCACCAGCACCTGGACCGGCGCTGCCTCCTTGCAAGGCACCCGCATACTGCTGTGCCAATTGTGCCAATTGGGAGAACTGCGGGCCTGACGCGCCGTTCGCATCGCCCATGGGAATTGACCTCATTGCAGCGGCAATAGCCGCCGGAACTCCCGAGTGACCAGCGGCCGTTGCTTCCTCCGCCTTCCTGAGGAACTGTGCACCCAGGTCCATGCCGGAACCTTCGAGTTTCACCGGTGTAGTTGCTGAAGTTGGCGTTGGGGTAGTGGTGGAAGTTGCCGTTGCCGCGGCGGTTGTCGCCGCCGTGGTAGCAGAAACAGCAGCAGCAGCAGCAGTAGCAGCAACAGCATTTGTGGCATTTGTGACCGCGCCCTGCGAAGACAGCATCATCTGTTTCCTCTGCCTTGAAAGGTTAGCGGCGTTCATCACCTCTGTATCGGGCTCCAGTGTCCCGTCGGGACCCCTCCGCATATACTTTATCACTGTCTCTCCCCTTTGAACGGTGCCTCCAACCGGGTTACTGCCTTGCCTATCGCTCAATGCGCCGGCACTCGCCGTAGTTCCATCGCTGGCCGCGCTCATCGCCGACGTTGGCCTACTGGGCACGCCGGCAGCTGCCCCCTCGCCGTCGGGAAACTTGTACACGCACTCGAGACTCATGTTGCGACACTTTGTGCACGCCGGCTTGCCCTCATCGCACTTCACCCGGCGCCTCTTGCAGTTCAGGCAGCCGTTCTTCGACTTGTTGTGGAACTTCCGCTTCCCCGTGGACGTCTTGCTCACTTTCTTCCCGTCCACCTCTATCAGCTCCACGATCTTCTCGCGCCGGGGCGGGACCTTCGTCACTGAGCCATTGGCCAGTATACCGGACAAACCAGCGCCGTGGGGATCCATTATTCTATATTTGCAATTCTCTAATCTGGGTATCGAAACTCGTGGGCTCTTCTCTGTGCTGAAATACTCTTGCGGCTTGTATAGATGTGTACACAGCTGTATAAGAAAAGTAGATGGAACCAGATCAACAAAGCAAAGCACAAGCAATCGTGCACTTTTGCAAGAGCAAGAGCAAGAACAAGAACAAGAACAAGAGCAAGCACGAGCACGAGCAGCAACACCATCGAGATGGGAGAAATGCGTCCAGAACTAAGAGACGGCAGTGTCAACACGCGCATACATGTGAGGAGGATCGGGGCTTGCCTGCACCATCGCTTGGCCGGTTGCCCTGCCCTGACCGCGCCAGCGCCAGAGAGAGCGCCAGAGAGAGAGAGAGGGAGACGCTGCACAGCGCTAACCGGAGCACGCGCCAACCCTGGCAGTGGGCGAAGAGGGAAGGGGGAAGAGGGAAGAGCACAGAGGGAAGAGCACAGCGCAGAGCACAGCGCAGCGCACCTCGAGAAGAGCACCGCAAGAGAAGCCCGCACAATCCCTTGCATAATAGAAAGTGCAGAGGCGCCCCCTCCCGCCTACGCAGAGCGAACCGGAGAGAAATGGCGCAGACAATACGGGGGTGGGGAAAAGAGAGGGCCGGGTCCCTGTTTGTGCGTGGTGTGCGGTTGTTTGCGTGTGGAGGCGGGCGTGTGGGGACACAGACGGGGCTGCAGGGTGGGATGCTGTGGGCCGCCTGTTTTCTGTCACTCTGAACGGGGGATTCTGTTCACCCGCGGAAGGGGGGGCTTAGAGCCGCGGTGTGTGTGCTGTGGGTGTGCGGTTGTTTCTGTGTGGGTGTGCGGGCTTCCGGTTCGGTTGGTGCGTTTAGGCGGGTGGGTTTAGGCGGGTGGGTTTAGGCTGGTGGGTTTAGGCTGGTGGGTTTGGGCTGGTGGGTTTAGGCTGGTGGGTTTGGGCTGGTGGGTTTGGGCTGGTGGGTTTGGGCTGGTGGGTTTAGGCTGGCTTGCATCTGTTTAGGCGGGCTTGCATCTGTTTAGGCGGGTGCGTTTCGGCGGGCTTGCATCTGTTTAGGCGGAATTAGGGGGAGATTAGACAGAACACATCGAGATAACTACCGTTGCCATCTGCAACAGGGTTGCTGTTGCACAGGCGATATTTTCTCTGCGCGCTTTACTGTGCGTCTTGCGCTGGGCGGCTATATATGGCATCTTGGTGTTGCGGCACCGCTAGTTACACTGTCCGTCCCTCTGCACCATCTACTCTTGACGCGTCCTTCTATACATTTTACTCTTGACGCGTCCTTCTATACATTTTACTCTTGACGCGTCCCTCTATACATTCCACCCTGCAAATTTCCTTGCTGGATACTCCCGCTTGGACACACGTTGGCGGCTGCTTCCTGCAAAGGGACTAATATACGGCGGTGTCTATGCTGACTACTACCGCATCGCATACACCCCAGCTTCTTTGTACCTCCCTCTCTCTCCCTCTCTCTTTTTTGTTTTGCCTATTCGCTTAATTATTTATTTATTTATTTGTATAATGTACATCGTACTGGCTCTCTCCCCCCTCCCTCTAATGCACTCTCCCACTCCCTCTAATGCGCGTGTGGGTCCTCTCTTGGTGGTTCTGGGTCAACATTGATCATGGTGTCGATTCTCAGGATGGCAATACACGCCTCCAATGCAGATTTCAGCGACTTGACCTTGCTCAGAGTGGGCTCCAGGACACCCGCAGCGACCTCATCCACAATCTTGCCCTTGATCAGGTCAAGACCGTAGTTCTGGTAGCTCTTGCGCTTGGTGTCGTCAGGCTTGGCGAGCTGGCTCGCCGCATGGTACGATCTGAGCTTCGCGATCAGCTCGCTCGAGTCCTTAGCGGCGTTCACGGCAAGGGTCTTTGGGATGATCAGCAGCGCCGCGGCAAACTCCGCAATCGCGAGTTGCTCACGCGAGCCAACAGTGGTCGCGAAACTGTCCAGGTATATGTTTAGTGCGGCCTCGACACAGCCACCGCCCGGCACAACGTGGCCGGACTCGAGTGTACGCTTGACAACACACAGAGAGTCGTGCAGGGAACGCTCCATCTCGTCCAGAGAGTAGTCGTTGGGGCCACGCAATATAACAGACGACGCAGAGTGTCTGGACGTGCCCTTGACAAGAATACACTCGTCGTCGGAGTACTTGGCCTGGATGACTTCCTGGCAGGTACCAAGGTACGAGGACTCGAAGGTCTCGACACCCTCCAGGTTGGACATGTCGCCGACAAGGGTCGCACCAGTGGCACGGGCGATCTTTCTAAGGTCGTCCTTCTTACAACGTCTGACAGCCATGATCTTGGCCTCGACAAAGGCCTTTAGGCACAGGTCGTCGATACCCTTCGTGGTCAGCACGACCTGGGCACCAGAGTCAATGATCTTCTGGACCCTCTCCAGGACAATGCCGGCCTCACGCTTGCGGATCTGCTCTAGCTGCTCTGGATCGTCGACGTTGATCTGAACACCCATGGCCATGCGCGCCTTCTGCAGGTTGAGGTCAAGACAGGCAACCTTGACGTTGCCGCCAGTGACAGCCTTAGGCATAGCCTGCGAGGCGACAGTACAGTTCAGAGCGTAACCTTGAACAAGGATGGACTCCCTTGCGGATTTACCATGAGCCTTCAGGATGTTCACAGCCTTGACAGGGTACTTGATGTCGCCCTTGGAGTTGGTGGTCTTAACGGCCAGTAGAGAGTCCACAACAATCTTACTGAAAAAGTCAGAGTCCGCACCAATGATCTTGGAAGACATACTCGTCTTGGCAATGTTGATTAGAGTCTCTTTGCCAAGCGAGTCAACACTCATGGAGAGAACCTCCTCGATGAAACGAATGGCCTCTCTTAGGGCAACCCTGAAACCAGTGATAATGGTGGTTGGGTGAATCTTGTTCTTGACAAGCTCATTGGCTCTCTTCAATAGCTCAGAAGCAAAAATGACAACACTGGTAGTACCGTCACCGATCTCACGGTCCTGCTGCTGAGCTAGCTGCACAAGGATCTTACCAGCTGGGTGCTGAACATCCAACAGAGACAGGATAGTAGCACCATCGTTGGTCACGGTGAAATCACCAATATCATCCACAAGCATCTTGTCTAGACCAACAGGGCCCAGGGATGACTTGACAACGTTGGCAACTGCCATGGCAGCCAGAACATTTTGGTTACGGATATCGTCACCACTGATCTTCTCACCTCCAAGGAAGAGCGTGTCTGAACGTGAATTATTAAACAGTTGAGCCATTTTATAATATGGTGTCCACTAGGTTTAGAAGGGATTGTCTTATTCAATTGTTCAGAGGAATGAATATATACACCTTTTGTACTGCTAGAACCTTACGCTATAGGCCAATCTTTAAGCTGTACTATTTGCCACTCTCTTCACTACACTATTTTTTCGCTTTTTTTTTTCAAAGAAGCGCGAACAGCATACAGCGAAGAGCGACCATCAACGAATTCTTCCGGATGCAGTATACTAAGGGCATATATGTAGAGAAAGAATGGTATATATTCGGCACAGGGAGGTGGATATAGTTATTTGAAATTGACACATGGATGCCAAGTATATCTAGTTTTAATAGTTATCGTTAATTCTTTTTTTTTTGAATAGGTTTCATATATAAAAAATAAGGTAAATACTTGAATGGTTTAGGACGAGTAGCGCAAGGTAGAGTATGGTACAGCGCCGAGTAACACCCAGAAAAGGGAACGCTGATGTGTTGAAATGACTGGATATGAGAAAAAAAAGGGTAAGAGAAAGGTTGTTATTATGATCTTAATCATCGTAATATAATGGAAGCTACGCTAGGTGATATTTTGTTAGCAAATATTGTAAATATATCAACTTGGGTTAGGTCCCACGTTGCCTTTCAATTGTGAGGATATCTATTGATTTTGAAGAAAATATGATATCCTCTCCTTCAATAGAATCCTCTATGTTATAATGGAATATGTTTCTATGCTATTATTTCGTCGGGCACATATATTTTGCATGTTTCTGCGATCCCTACCAGATAAACTATCGTTTCAAATTCCCTTTGTCCATTAAAGCAATTTGTATCTTATTTACAAAATGGTACATTTCTTACTCTTCTTGATGACAGGAGGCTCTAGGGCTGCAACGATAGCCTCGTCAAACACATTCTTCAAACCACGCTGTGTTAGAGCAGAACACTCCACGTATTTGACAGCCTTAAGTTCCCTTGCTAATCTCTCACCTTGCTCTACTGTGATTGGACGTAATCTCTGTCTCTGCAGCTTCTCGATGATAATTTTGTCATCTCTCAAGTCAATCTGCGTACCTACAACCAGGCAAGGAACACCTGGACAATGGTGATGCACCTCTGGGAACCATTTCTCTTTAACATTCTCGAAGGAAGGAGGGGCAATAACACTGAAACACACCAAAAACACATCGGTAGATGGGTAAGAAAGTGGTCTCAGTCTATCGTAATCTTCCTGACCTGCAGTATCAAATAAACCTAGGGTGTATGGTTCATCACCGATCATAACCGTTACAGCGTAGTTGTCAAACACAGTTGGAACGTAATCAGCTGGGAACTGATTCGTGGTGTACGAGATCAACAAACAGGTCTTACCAACAGCACCATCACCGACAACAACACATTTTAAAGTCTGCATCACTTATGAATCTTATTAATAGTTTGTTTTGTTGTGAGTTCGAAAAAAAGAGAGTGTAACGCTACTGGCTGTTAAAAATAGTAAATAACAAAGGAGCGGTAACGAGTAATAGCCTTGGGGAAATATGTGGTTTTCACTAGTACACTTTTCTAGATATCTCTTTGGTGGATGCTTTCACGTCTACCCCAAAATACGGCTCGTTCTTTGGTACATTTTTAACACATAGCTCAATCCGTCAACGTTGCTTATCCAGGCGCTTCTTTCTTTTTCAACCTCTAGTATTGGCGTAGCGCACTGCAAAAAAAGAGCACCCGGAGGAGGGTAACCGAGAAGACCTCGAGCTAATTATCTGATGATTTATTTAGTAGTGCTGACCTAACGTACAGAGATAGAAATACATGCACGGGATAATTGCAACGATCTAGAAATAGAACAGTTTCTTTATCAATATGAATGTCGGATATTATACTAGTTAAAATACATACATAGGCTTGCAAGATATTAGGTGACGTCTAATCTTCTTCTGAATCATCGTCATCTTCAGAAGATTCCTCGTCAGCGGTTCTGAGCCATTCAACCCACTTAGCGATGAGAACCTTGACAGTGTCATACTTAGGATCTTCAGAAACGTTGTCCCACCATTTGTAAATAATATCTTCTTCGAGGATATCATTGTTGTATAGAGATGTGAATGCACCGAACAGAATGAGCTCTGGTTTCTCAAACCTAGCATCAACCACAGCATCCATTATAATATTCATGAGATCAATAAATTCGCTTGGTTCGAAAGCCTGTCTCTTGAAAAGAGCGCCCCAGTGGTTGAATACTTTATGGACAGCGTCCTTTGGTCCAAGTGTTTGCGTAGATATGAAATGGTACACCCTTCTAACGAGGGCAATAACAGTAACAGTTCTAACTTCGTGGTAGGTAACATTCATACTCATTCTTAGAGTATTCAGTTCGAGAAGAGCTGTATCGATATCGTGATTGTTCTCCAGGGCTCTTTCAATTGTAGCAATACCCTCTTCCTCGAAGTCCTCCTCGTCATCCTCATCAGAGTCCACGTCCTCTCTATCGGTGTACATACTGTTGGAAGACATGGTTCTCTTCTTCTTCTTTCTCTTTGTGATGGAGGAGATAGAGGCATCACTCATATAGAGTTCCTCTAGCTGGTGCGCCAGACGATTCGATATCGTATGGATACCGTTGGATTCTTCCTCATCTTCAGAGTCATCGCTGTCGTAGAGATAGCCAGTGCCGTTTATACCGACCAATTCTAAAGAGTTCTTCTTATTGTCCTCCTCATCATCGCTATCTTCCTCTCCTAGATCAAATGTCGACGAGCCAAGTGCCTTAACCGGCTTAGAAGAAATCTTGGAGCCTATTGGGATGTCCATGTTGTCATCAATAATAACATCAAAACCAATGATACATCCATCACGTAAAATGACGTTCTTACCTAACTTGGCACCGGATGCGACAATAGAATGATTAATGGTACTGTTATCACCGATCACAGAATTATCCCAGATGAAACTATCCTTAATAGTGATGCCTTCGCTAATCCGACAGTTTCTTCCAATGATGGAATTCTCAATTCTGGTACCTTCGCCAATCTTGGTGCCCGATCCAATAGCAGTGCATTTACCAATCTTACAGGATTGCGCTAGGACAACGTTGTTCTCCTTATAGATATGTCTCGACTCGTACGAGTATGTTTGATCGTATTGCATATTGTTCTCCAGAACGAGGGGATAGCACCATCTACCAATAAAATCCTTGGAGATCGTGTCATATGATTGCCAACTCTCAACTCTTGTAGCGTAGTCGTTTGTGATGTATGCATAAATGCTCTTACCCAGGATGTCACTTGAGATAACACCTCTAACAAAATCCGTTCTTAAAGATTGGTAATCAAAGTTATCCTGGAAAATTGGAGGAACATGCGGGGTACAGATGTCAATTCTACAATCAATCAAATCATTTCTAATGCTGAACTCATCAACACTGTCGAGGAGCTCGGGATCGATTTGCACAGCACCCTTTTCCTGGGAAGAGATCAATGGTAAGTCCTGGTAGTAGATACATCTGTTTGTCGACTTATCTAGGATAAATGCAGCAGGCTCAAATGTTCTAGTCTTGTAATATTCAGTAGCCTCACTCAAACACATAGTAGCAATATGGTCCTTGTCTTGGGCATGCATTTTTCTGTGGAAATCAATCATTTTGCTAATATCGATGTTGGTCACGACATCACCACTTACTAGGATGAAATCACCTGTGATAATACCTCTGTTGTCCAAATCTCTCATAACATCACCAACAGATCTTGCCTCTGGAGACATAATCGTGGTGATCTTGAATGGAGACCAAGGTAGGTTCCATTTAGAGTTTTCGATATACTCATCGATTTGGCTGGCATGAGAAGAACAGGTCAGGTACACCTCATTCACACCTGCGGTAGCCAGAAACTCTAGCGTGTACTCGATTAGTGGGGTGTTAGCCAATGGTAGCAGACACCTTGGCTTGTCTGCAGTAAGCGGCATGAATCTAGTCTCAAAGGAGTCTGTTAGGACGACCGCTTGAAAACGGTCCTCCACATCGACATCTCTGTCATTGTTGGGACTTTTCTTAGGAGCCATATTTTTAATTAACGAACTGTGGAATTCGGAAACACCTTGGTTTTATTTTCGACCTTCAACATTCCAGTTATTAGAGCAGCACTTTACGTCTTAAATGCAATTGCTCATTACTATGTAACCGATGCGGCATGAAGTGGAAAAAACTTACATAGGACATCGGGCAAAGAAGCCAGTCATAGCACGCACATCGTAGAGAGTGATGTACAACAAAATAATTTTTAAAAAATAGAGAAAGTGCTCGAGGTGGGGTTTGAACCCACGACGGTCGCGTTGCTTTACCGGTCTGGATTTAAAGACCATAGGCATAGAAGGCTCTCTTCAAGAGAGTGTGCTATAAGCACGAAGCTCTAACCACTGAGCTACACGAGCATTTTCGAAATTCGTAAAAATATAGTAGCATATTTATACCAAATTAAATTATAGAATTTTAGTTTTTTTGAATTATATTTTTCAAGATAATTTGGGAACGGTTGGGTGTATGTGTTTGGATGTTATATTTTAATTTTTTAATATGACCAGCGGTCTATTATTGTTCGCTTCGGAAAACTTTGCGATCATAAAATGCTGATAAATTATAAGATTTGTACGTTGAATTCATTAATAATAAGATTAATGTATACATTTACCTCCTTTCGAAAATAGTAATAATGTTTATCATTCTCTAAATGCCTTTAATATTACCGTGGATGATGTGAATTTCATATAAATCTTGCCAACACTGTAGTATTCTAGACTCACGTTAATATATGAATTAACTTGAATATTAAGTAGACTGATATGCCTTGCCTGTTGGAACTACAGCTCCATAATCAGGTCGCAACGTCGCCTGAGGATTTAATGATGCAACAAAACCTTTTGGGTGAAAGAAATTGTGGTGTCGTTTCTACGAACAGGATCTTGTATCACCAGAGAAGATTTGTAATCAACATTTTATCTTCCGTGGCATTAATATATCGTTAAAACATAACTGTATGGGTGTGGTCATATCAATCATTTAAAATGTTGTTGTTTTGGTAATCGATAGTTGTATTGCACTCTAAACACTCATTTATCGTTTCATACTCCTAAAAATTCGAAAGACACCGAACTAACGAACTAATGATAGTTGATTTCTATTAATGATATATATAATACATACAATGTGCTTTGAAATATAGGTTGACATCCACTCTCTCGCTAAAAGTAAAATGGATTTCAACTAAATTAATAATGCTTAGGGGTATAATTTTGGGCTGTCAAGGAGAGAAAATTTTGATAAAAAAAGAAAGAAAAACATCCACATAAAATACAGTCATACTCGATAATAATGAAGAATATTTCTGGGTGCGGATGTATCCTGGTCCATTTTCTCAGATATCAGTACTCCAACTAAGAGCACAGCAACTCTAGACAACAACAACATAGAAGCATTTTGCAGAAAGTACCACAACAGTCACTCTCCTCCTTCTGAGGAGCCTGCTGGACATAGACTGGCTGCTGCTGGATAGGTGGACCCTGCTGGTAGTAACCCTGTTGTGGAGGCGGACCTTGCTGGTAGTAGCCCTGCTGTGGAGGTCCCTGTTGGTAGTAGCCTTGTTGAGGAGGTCCCTGCTGATACTGCTGCTGGTTCATGGTTATACTCGTTGAAATTATAGATGAGTAGGACTAAAGGAAGTAAGAAGAGAGAGAGAACTACTAAAAAAAGGATAATGTTCGATGAGACGTGTCAAAGACGTTGAATCAAGCTTTATTATTCTATTTATAAGCCCGGAATATTCCGATGTCGCAGCACTGCGCTGATGTTTTTTTTTCCAGGTTGGGCGTTCGCTTGCGCCTCGCTTGCGACTTCTGTACGGCTTCAACAAGAGAGGGGTACCTAGACAGGTCTTGATTGAGTCAGGAACGAGATGGTCCATGTGTTGAACGGTACATATAAGGGGATCCATTATGCAAGGGATATTTAGTTTTTCTGAACTGTGTACAGAAAATTATTTAAACATTTCGCGGATATTGCACTGAATTGTGTTTGTCCAAAATCTACAAAAAATACTCAAAATATCAAATCCTAATAAAAAAAATCTCTCATAATTTTGGGTAACCGTTAGTCTTGTAATAAATTATTTTTATCATGTTATAACATTGTATACAAATTTATATGTAATAGTAAATATATATATATATATATATCTATACCGATGCCAAATGCAAATCTTCTACTATTGGTCTGTGAATTTTTTCCTAGCCGGATCGTCCTGATATGGTTTGAACTCAGTTGTGTCAATGGAGTCGTTAACGAAATCAAAAAGTCGCTGACCATAGTCCCTAGGTGGGATGGCACTGACCAATTTTCTGTCGTGGCTTAAACTTCGCCAGAATGTTTCCAGCTTCTTGACGATTGAATAATTCGTCATGCAATCAATCAGACCAATGTAGTAAATGTAATTTCCGTCGTTATCATGCTTGTCTGAAGAGCAAATCCCTCCCTCATATTCCTTGAAGTAGTGGGATACGACTCTGCTGACCTCGTACCCCTTTTGGGCCGTGTGATTATGAGGGGTTCCTTCAACAGCCTTTCCGTCCAATGGATCGATACCTTCAGCAGCATCGTCTGTTGGTGGTGTGTTTTGATCAGGTATATCTGTTTCGGGTGCGTCATTCCCTTCGAGGGGGATTTGATGCACTTGTTCCATGATGTTGTCTGCACCCTGCGAATCAGATCCAACCAACTCTACATATTCCTCGTCCGCACATGCTCGGTTCAAATCGTGTACTCCCACGAGCAGCGAGTAATCCATTATATTCAACTTTGCGAGCAAATCTATATCCTTCCTCAACTGTTGCACAAACCGGTCCTTCTTCTCCGGTCCGAACAATAACCTTTCCTTATTATCGAGCCAGTTCAAATCCTTGAGCACTGGCCTGTACGCCTCGCTCCCCGGTTTGTCCATCTCCCGCATGTCCACATCGGTGCGCCTCCCCCAAGTGGAGCCCTTAAGGTCGTATGTCCTATGTATATCCAAGTGTGGTGGAAATAAGTTATTCATTACGATGAAGTATATCTTGCGGTGCTTGATCTTATTCTGGAACGATATCGGCATCTTCACCCTGTGCAGTCCGTAAAATTGGCAAATGAGCGTGTCCGGGTTTTGCTTCACGTGGTCGTAGTACTCGTGCAGGTGTTTGCGCAGATGCACATGTTCAGCACGATGTATTGTCTTGATGATGTACCTGTAGTCTCTAGAATAATAAAAGAAAGATCCGCTCTTACCTGGGGAGTTCAATTCGCTCAGGATGTACTTCGATGTGAGGGAGACGAGGTAGTCTGCCGGGTCGAGGCCGAACAAGGCACGCAATTCCCTGAATACCTCCGGGCTGTAATCCTTGAACTTGAATGCGTACTGCGACGAAGGCGTCAGTTCGTTCCCGTGGTAGTCGAATGCCAGTTTCTTCGTGTAGCTGAAATCCGCAGTCGTCAGCGGCTTCATGATCCCCGAGCAGCGAGACACTGAGACTCTTATCCCTGTGAGCATGTTGTACGCAATGATAAAATTTACATGGCCCTCTGAGACCTTGTTACCTATTAGTACCCTGTCGTCATCGATCAGATGAGCCTTGCGGCGGCGTTTCATCACCTTTTTGGAGTTCAAAGCCGCTCTCATAGTGCGCCGTTCTTTGACAGCCACCGAAGAGCGTTTGGGCGCCCCACCGGAGTGTCGTTGCTTCCTCACTCCTGCTGGCCCCTGTTTCCTCGCCGTGGCCTGCCCTTGTTCCACCACAGGTATAGAGTGGGAGCGCTGTTTATGTATCTCGGCGTTCTCTGCAATGCTGCCTCTCGCCTCTGAGAGCCTCGCGACCCCGCTGGTTGCCGGCATGGAGTTAATGGATAGGTGACGAACGCCCGCACTCATCACCGCCTCTACATCTGCATCGGCACCCGACTCCCAGGACGGAGAGGACTCTCTGCGCTGCACCGGCACCGGCATGATCTGCGAGTGTTTTGATGCGTGGAATGGTATATTCCCCCTGAGAGGGTCGTGAGAAGCACTGTGTCTTGCGCCCTGGGACTGTGTCCTGGACGCGCGCCTGGACCGCACCACCTCCTTGTTCAGCAGTATGCTTGCGCCGTCTCCGTTGTCGTGTATGTATGAGTGTGAGAACACGAGACTGCCAACACTGCCGCGGTTATGACTTTCGAGGGGATCAAGTGGCACGGAGAGCCTTTTGGTTGAGTTGTCGATGTGCGAAGTGCCATCTCTCTGTGCTGTGCTGTCCCTCTTTGCAGCAACTACTGCTTGCGGCACCCCCGGCACCCCTGGAACGACCGGGTCAGTCCCGTACTCCTCTACAGACGTCGGCGTGGACGTATCACTATCCATCCTCTTGGGACTTCCCATATTCGACCCGCTGTTGTACAGCGATGAGTGAAAGCTAGTAGAGTGTTTGTGCAGCGGTCCTTGTTGTATATTATCGTGCGTATGCTGTTGTGAATGAGCTTCGTGCGTATGCTGTGAATGAGCTTCGTGCGTATGCTGTGAATGAGCTTCGTGCGTATGCTGTGAATGAGCTTCGTGCGTATGCTGTGAATGAGCTTCGTGCGTATGCTGTGAATGAGCTTCGTGCGTATGCTGTGAATGAGCCTCATGCATATGCTGTTGTAAAAAGGTATTCGGTATAGTACCCTGTACGGACCCTTGCTGAAGCGCCCCTTTTGTCGGCGTGCGTATACCTCCCTGCATGTATAAAAATAGTTTGACTTTTGTGCAGGTATAATGTTATGTGTAAGCGTAGTGCAATTGTCGAGCGCAATCCAATAGCGGTGGAGATGCGAGTGCAAATGTAAATATGTGTATGATATCTCGTTTGAGCGACTGTAATAACCAGTTTGAACAACTGCAACAACTAGTTTGAACAACTGCAACAACTAGTTTGAACAACTGCAACAACTAGTTCGAACAACTGCAACAACTAGTTTGAACAACTGCAACAACTAGTTCGAGCGACTGTAAGTGTCACACTGAAATATCTCTGATATACCCACGTAAATATCTCTGAAATGCCCAGCCCCGCGAAGTACAATCACCAGAGCCAACCACAAATATGTTATATCCCACTTATCCGTGCAATTAACTCTTTTCGAGATCAACAAGAGAGTAGGACAAACACAAACTGAGAAGTAGTGTAAGCGTAAACACAAATTGAGAAGTACGTACGCAATTCGAGAAGTACATAAGCGACTCAGAGTTACATAACCCTTGGGAAAAGCAAGTACACAGCAGAACAAGAAGAAGTGACACGCACATCCAGGGCCCATTCCCAGGCATATTGCCATGCTATTGCCCAGGACCGTTACGCACGAACCAGATACATTGTCAATCAAGACAGGCATAGGGACCAGGCCAAATCCCATGAATAGACACTGCACTGCGCAGCGCTGCACAATAGCTACACAGCTCTAGACTGCACAGCTCTAGACTGCACAGCTCTAGACTGCACAGCTCTAGACTGCACAGCTCTAGACTGCACAGCTCTAGACTGCACAGCTCTAGACTGCACAGCTCTACACTGCACACCGCAGGGAAGAGCCAAGGCGTCGTGCAGACAACGGCCCATCTGCCTGCCGGCTATTGTCGCCGCGCCTCCCTGCAGTGTCGCTGTATTGTGCAGCCGGGAGTGGTGAGCGGGGAGGCTAGAGGGAACAGGGAGCAGGGAGGCTAGAGGGAACAGGGAGCAGGGAGGCTAGAGGGAGCAGGGAGCGGGGAGGCTAGAGGGAACAGGGAGCAGGGAGGCTAGAGGGAGCAGGGAGCGGGGAGGCTAGAGGGAGCAGGGAGCAGGGGGCAGGGAGCCGGGAGGACAGAGAGACGAGGCGAGACTGCCAGTAGGTGTTGCTAGGGGCTGCACTGTGCACAGGGAGGTACAATACCCACTAGCCACTAGCCACCGCCCAGCACACAAAGATGGATGCAGCCAGACAATAGTTGTGGGCCGATACACCCCCATTGGACACTGCCATGGAGAAAGAGGGGGAGGGCAGAGGGCAGAGCGTGGAGGGAGACGGAAGGGCAACGGCCGCCACGGAAAATGGCGCGCTCTGCAGGGCCCTCAATGCGTTGCGTTTATACATTTCCCGATGCGGAATTTGAAGGGGAGGGCGAGGGCGAGGGGAGGGAGAGGGGTGACCCGGCGATGTGGTGTGCGGGTGCACACATTTGGAAAACGGGCCGGGTGGCCTCGGCGTCAGCCGCGGTGCTCGCCGTGCAGGGTGATATGCACGCCGGGTAACACCAGTTCCCGTCGCCTGGGCGCTTAGCGGGGTATCCCTTCGCACAACGCGGCGTGCGAGAACAGCGCCGCGTTCTTCTCGCCCTGCCCGGCTCCACACCCCCGAGCTGGCGGGCCGCGTTGTGGGCGGGCCGCGTTTTGCCGCCGGCCGCCTCCTCTCCCCAACACTCGCGCTTGCATTTGCGCTTGCACTCGCGCTTTGCGCTTTGCGCTTCCCACTTTGGTGTTGGGTGGCGTTGTCGCCACAGGGGTACAGCGGCTATGCCCAGGGTGGCAATACACCTGTACATAGCTCTTGCCCCCTTGTATTATATATACGCTCTGTCCCTTCCCCCCTCTCCCTCTCCCCCTTTGTCGTACTCCGCTAAGCGCCGTGATACAAACAACACAACGAGCGAATACACAAGTGACCAGATGGAGAGATACACACACGCAGATGGGACAGGGCCTCCTGCCAACACTGCTACAAACACCAGTGCAAACACCAGTGCAAGCACTGGCACAGGCATCGTGCCCGCAGATATACACAGCGCACAGGCGGGGGAGAACCCCTTGCTAGGGGTGAGCGCGGTGACAGCGGCGCCTAATAACACGCCGGTGGAGACGCCGCCTGGGACTGGCAGCGGCAGCGGCAGTGGCAGCGGGGAGCAAGGGCGGGCGGGAACCACTGCCAGTGCTGGTGGTGGTGCCGCCGCTGTTCCCGGTGCAACCGCTCTTCCCGGCCCAGCGGTGGCGTTGCGCAGAGGCGCCGGCGATTTTGCCGCCAGCGACGGCGGCAAATTTTTTGGAGGCGCGGGAGGCGCGGGCGCGGGCGCGGGCGCGGCCAGTGCCGCTCTTCCTGCAGACGCGTCTGTGGCCGTGGGCGCGGCACCTGGTGCGCGCAAGGGCTCCACGGGCTCCACGGGCTCCGTGGGGTCCGCGGGGTCCGCGGTGGGGGCTACCCGGAACAACCACTCGCTGGGGGGAATAGGCGCCCAGGGTGAGGGTGAGGGTAACAGCCGTGTGCTGCTGTCGCCGATAGTACAGGGTGCAAGCGCCCCTGCTAGTGGCAACGATACCTTCCTGGTGAGTGCTGGGGCTGCTTCACCCGCGTTTTCGCCGAGACTGCCCGACATTAGCACGCTTGATCCTCAGGCGGGCCCTGGTGCGGGTGGTATGCCCGCATCTCCGCTCGGCACTGCTAGGAGTAGACTGGGGTCTCGCGGCAGTAATGATCTGTCCCAGTACCATGAGCAGTTCGTCACGTCGCCCGTGTCGCCGCCTGTGGTGTCTGTGAGGAGGCATTCGCGTGATTTCGTGCTCAGCGGCGGTGTGGGGTTCGGCGCTATGCCGCCAAGCACAGTGGGCGCTATGCCGCCGAGCACAGCTGGTGCTATGCCACCAAGCACAACTGGCACAGCTGTCTCATCCGGCACGGCCACCAGCACAACCACCAGCTCCAGCGCCATGGGGTTGGACGCGGAGTTGTACAGGGGCAGGAGGATGAGTGGCGTTGAGGCTCTGGGGATCCCCGCCAACCCGCCAAAGATCATAAACTCTAAGCTGGACGGGTTGAGGACACGGCTGTTGAACAACCCACAGCAACATGCATCTGCCGCCAGTGCAAGTGCCACTGCCGTCGCTGCCGTCGCTGCGACGTCCACAGTGCTAAAACACGAGGGCAACGACGCGGATTCACTGGGGACGGCGGCCGCTGTGCTCTCAAACATGCGGTCCTCGCCCTTCAGTTTTGGCACAGGCAAGAACTTGCCACTGCCGCAGGGGATGGTGCCGCCCAGCTCCGCCGATTCACAGGGGCTGAGGCCGCACTCGTCTTCTTTTTCCTCGCGCGGGAGCCATTCGTACCCGCGGCCCAGGATTGTCATCAACAAGTTCGAGGGCGGCAGGGGCTCCAGCACAAGCTCGCATGGCAGCGCGAGTGCGAACCGCATGGGCGTGAGGGACTTGTCCAGCGCAGTGGTGGGCTCCGGGTCAGAGGACGATTCGGGGAACGGCCACTCGCACAACGAGTCGGCCAGTTTCACCGAGGACGAGGATAGTGATAGTGACAGCGGTAGCGACAGCGGCGACGGCGACGGCGACGGTGCGGGGGATGACCAGGACTACAATAGTGATGGCAACGGCGACGGGGCCGATGGACACCGCAAGAAGCGCCAGAAGAAGAATAAATTCGTGACGTGGAACAAGAACGGCAGAAGGGTCAACAAGCTGCTGCTCGATAGCGAGAGGGGCAAGATCACCAAGTTCCACGTGGAGGACCATCTGGAAAAGGCACACGACGGAAGCGAGGAGAGTGCCGCCCACGGCAAGAAGGCGTCGTCCAAGAAGAAAAAGAAGAATAACAACAGCACGAATACAGCAACGAACCCAGCAGGAAGACAGTCAGCATTGTCGCCGGAAGATCTCAAGGCCAATATCAACGGCGCAAGACATTCCTTCAGAGTCCTCAGCGACGAGAAGGGCGGCAAGCAATCAGGCGCCGGGTCGAGGTCGAGAACCGGCTGCTGGATCTGCCGTTTGAGAAAGAAGAAATGCACAGAAGAGAAACCCACATGCGTAAATTGCCAGAGACTGAACCTGACATGCTACTACGACGCTATACGGCCTGATTTCGTCGCTGATCCAGTCAAGAAGGCCGAGAAATTGGCAGAGATCAGAAAATCAACAAGAGAGGCAAAGAGAGCCGCCATGAAGAAACGAACATTCCTACCAGCCAGATATTAGGAAAACTAATACCCCATAATCGAGACCACGCAAAATACCATTTTTTTTTTGCGATAACGTCCCTCCCCCCCCTGTTACTAATGCCGTGTACTTGAAATTTATGATTTTCAGAATCAATACTCCTAATTTCCTTGCCGTGTTTAACCGCGGAAGTTGGAAATTACCCATTCCTTTCCCGAAAGGACAACATCTACATAAACTTCTGAATTAACTTTAACTTTAATTACGCCTATATACCAACAATGACCAAAGAAAACCGTCCAAAAAAGGACAAGAAGAAAATAATTATTTATATAGGTATATTCTCACCATGTAACCTTACCACTGAGGTTGCCCTGGCGCCTGCATATAAGGGTAATATTGCTGGTTTGAGGCAGCTCCATTATGCGATTGTGGATGGCCAAGACCAGGTGGTGGTGGGGGAGTTTGTTGTTGCGGAGCAAATGGCTGCGTGGAAAACGTTTGCTGACCATACACCTGGGGTGGAAGGTGCTGCTCTGGGTATCGTGAACTCACCGTTTGTTGATTAAGTGGAACCACAGGGTTAATGAAGTTTGATGATTGTTGAGGAGTTCCCCACACACCAGAATGCACACTACCAGTAGAGGCCACTGTATTATTGGAATACATTGGCGAAAACGTAGAATGTTGGGGGAATTGATTATATGCTACTGGCTGAACTGGGAGTATACCCTGATTGTTCTGCAACCCAAAATTTTGGGATGGTTGCTGTTGAAGAGCTGAAAATTGTTGTTGATTAGAGAACATCGGATCGTGATATTGTGGGAGCAGTTTATCCATGGATGATGCTACAGATACATTTGAACTTGGTATTTGACTTGAGCTATCATTCGAACTGTAACCTCCGGCTGAGGTCGCACCGTATGGATACATAACCTCATTAGCAAGATGATGGGCTGGTTGTTTGGGGAATACATCCTGGGTGTTCTGATTCTGTACAAAGGTGTTTGGAAATGTATTGGACTGGGTGTTGGCATCATTCGTATGTTGCGCCTTATTATTCTGAATATTAGACATATCACCCGATGTATACTCTTGACTAACAGTCCTTAACGATTGCTCAATACTGGACATGTCAATGGCTGGATGATTAGGTATAGCAGACTCCTCGGGAACCTCGTCTTTACTATTTTGAAGATATGTATAAGAAGTTTCCTCCGGTAAAGTCGCATTTGCTTTTGTAGAATTTTTAGTTATCATACCGACACTTGGTTTAGTATTAAACGTTTCCGGCGCAATAACAGAAGAGCCACTAAACACCGACTTATCTGCTGAATCTTTTTTATAATTCGTACGTTTAGCAGAAATTCTTTCTGCTGTATTCATTGGACCAGTAGTTGCGCCTCCCTGCGAATGTTTGGTGGAAGCGTTCTTTTTGGCAGGACTGCCTTTATCGATGGCAGCTCTAGGCAACAGACCTTTATTATTTCTGGGATTTCCGGATAACTTTGGAGAATTAAACGACGATGAATCACGCATATTTACTCTATTTTCCATCTTTATTTTGGTTCTTGTGTCCTTAAAATCGAATTGCATCCTCTCTTCATCCCAGGATATACCAGAACCACATTTATTCAGAATGCGCATACCTGACTTGAGAATATCTAGGCAGCGAATTTCAAATTTCAATTTGGAATCTTGAGTATTTTCTGTATCGTAACCGGCACTTATTTTATCAATTTTATCTGGCGAATTTATAATAGATGTATCATCAAACTGAGAATTGTCGGGAGACAGGAATGAGATACTGTTCATTAAAACATCTTCCTCACACAGGAAAGGGCGGTTTATTTTCTCATTTAAGGTGGATTTGGTAAAATCTGTATTTTTCAATAAGTCATTTAGGACAGATGCTAAGTTCTGCAAGAATAATGCATCCTCTGTGGCATAGGCAAACACATCGTTATTCGACAATATCCACGTTAAAACAATACGCACGAGTGCAAAATTACTGAAAAGTTCGATATTCTTTTTCCACGATTTCATAAAAACATTTTCGAATATAACACATAGGTATGAGAATACAAATTTCAGATAAGACACTTTCCGACGGACCTCGCTCTCTTTTTTATTTTTATTCTTCGATAGATTTGCAGCAAAAGTGTCAAACAGGTTGTATTGACTAATCAAAGAAATTGTACCTTCAAAAATTGAATTCATGTTCTGACTATACTTAGATGTGATCTTTTCAAATAGCACAAATTCCATATGCTTCACATCAACACCATTAATTTTGTTATCCTTACCAATTCCCGATCCAGATACCCATTTTGAAGCATCTAAATGATATCCCTGTAATGCTAACGTATAATATTGAATGATTTCTCTGTTGACAATCTTTCTTCCGTTTAAATCATCTAGATGAAGTGAAGCTATCATATTAAAAATATGATCATGTAATGGCGTGTTCTTTCTCCACAATGTGTTTCCAATACTGGTCAACGCAAACTTGCTTGGCGAAGTAACAATACTTCCCATTGTATTATAATATTGTAATGTGCTGTACCTATTCAATGGCATATACACGAGACCCTTCTGAAAGTATGCTTCACCAATGGATGGACATAGTTTTATTGCCAAATCAAAATAAAGTTCTGCATCTAGAAAATCCTCCTTCTCATACCTGTTGCTGACTTTTGAACATAACGCCTTATAACGATTCAAGGATCCTAGGTATAAGAAACAACGATAAAAAACCTTTATTATCACTACTGCCTGATCTGATTTGGGATTAATTTCAATCAATGCAGCACTTCGCTTGTGGGGCTTTAATTGAGCTGCAATATGCGTTGGAATGAGGCTTTTCAAATGTACCTTTTCTGTAATATGTTGCATTGGTTGCATGTAAAAGGAAGTAATATCATTACAAAATTTCTTCAACTTGGATATTAATCTTCTCATTTCAATATAATTTGTTTCTTTCTTATCCTTATTATCCATTGCAATGGCCTGTTTATAAGTTTGAAACCATTTGAAAAGGGGATACCAAACCTTTTCCCAAGTCATATCAAGTATCCATGGTAAAAAGTTTAGATCTACATTTTTCTTGGGAACCTGATGGGAATCTAGTGTTATTAAATCTTCCAACCCTTGCTCCACCAATACAATAACCTTTGACTGAACAAAGGATATAAATCCTTTTAATATAGTATAATCATCTTTTAACTGGTTAGTTTGGAATATCTCATTTAGTTGCAACTGACATTCTTTAATTGTTTTTTCGAAGTTTACTCTTTGGGCATTCTCGGATTTAGCAATACCCGTGGTTGTGCTTCTCATTGATAATATTACTTTTGTAATATTTATAATACAATCCCTAATAGTTTAACGTTTGCGTTAAATGGGAATAAACCTTTTATTGAAGGCTATCACAAGTGACGTTTGTTATGACTAGTTACTGACACTGTGTCGTGCGAGTGTATGTGACGAATCGTTTCTTGTTTAAGTATGCACGCTGTCCAAGAACAATATCTAAAACGACACAACTGACAACTATTTCTTAAGATCTTCCCTGGGAGGTGTATGATCTTTTACTTGAAGGTATATTTTTTTAAAGTTTTCTACACGGAAAACTCTCTCTATTATAAGTGAAATCTATCTCAATCTTCTCATGGATGCAAGCACAATTGAAAATGGAATGCACGATATGCTGCTAACTGTAACGTTTGAATCGTTTACCTTCTTTAGATTGATAACTGAAAATTAGCACATCTATTCTATTCTTTCTTTTGTGTTTAACTGTTGTCACACCTTTTTTCACTGAAGTTCTACCAACATCGCTAATCCTTGAAAAAAAAAGTGGAAAAAACGGCGAACGAATCGGCGGCGTCACCCCCCAGAGGAAATTTATAACTGATTCTTAAAATACTGTTCTTTTCATCACGTGCATGATTAACAACTATATCTGCAATATTGATAAAATTGTAACGCATGTGCGTATTTAGTTAATGCAATGATTAAATAGATATAAACCTAATGAAATTCAATTACTTCAATGGGCAAATGCAATTCCATTCTGTCTGGAATTAGCTACGTTGGGATTCACAACACTACTCATCGAGGTAGCCCTGCACCAACAGTTAGAATTCTGAGGTTCGACCTGCACCCATGCGTGTATACCAACATCATCCAATATCTTTTCTACTCTCTTTTTAATGATGGTTGAGTTCTCTCCTTCACTGAATTGGACATGGATATATCCAACGAGAGAACAATCGTCAATATTTTTGGACATCGCTGAATGTTCATGTTTAGTAGCATGACTATGATCACGACTGTGCTCATGACCGTGTCTATGCTCGTCTTCATTATGAGCTTCATTTGCATGGTTATGTTCATGTGCGTGATCGTGCTCATGTTCATGCTCATGTTCTGTGTTTGAAATTGATCCACCATGACTATGTGAGTGCCCAGAGGAATTTGGTTGAGCTGGCCAGAAACGTGGCGTCGTGTAGCCAGTTATACCAGGTGTCATTGTAATTTGATTGAGAGCATTCTTGACATTGTTGTGTTTCCTGTCGTCTAACTTCATCAGCAGATTCAGGGTGGTAGACTTTAACAATGGCAAAGAACTCATCAGAATCAACGATGCAATCATTATAGATGCTATTGGGTCAAATATGTGCAGATTCGTCAGTTTGATGAGTATTGTGGAAACAATAACACCGACGGACCCTAATGTATCTGCTAATATATGCAGGAATATACCCCTCATGTTGTCACCGTTGGCAGAACCATCACCATGATTGTGTCCAGCACCAGTGTGGTCAAAAGATACCAGGCCGACTAGATTAACCAATAGACCCAGAATTGCAACTACAATTAACTCATTGGTTTCCTCAATATGCGTACCACTGAACAGCCTGCCAATGGCCTCTACATACACACCACATACAATACCTAGCAATAGGATTCCATTTGTGAATCCTGCTAGTGTTTCCAGATACTTCAATCTGAACGGAAATTTATCACTTGCTTGACGCTTTGAGAGTACACTAGCGAGCAGACCTAGAAAAAGAGACATGCAATCCAGAGCCATATGCAATGAATCGGATAGCAAACCGAGTGATTTTGATCTGAAGGAGTACAGCAATTGAACGAACATAAACGTTGTGTTTAACAAAAGAAATGAGAAAATCGATCTAGTGTCCTTATTAAGTACGATTTGCTTTAAAATACTCTTTTCTTGATTTGGCAACTTAATAATATTGATAGACTTGGATGCGTGATCGTGTCCATTGTACGATTCCACCTTTGAACTGTGTTTAATTGACGGAGAAGAAAATCTGACAACTACCTCTGCTGATGTAACAAATACGATCGTAAGAACGTCGTTTGTTACTGATGATGCGACAGTATTAAACGAAAGGTATTGCAGTGTGACCGACATCAAACCAACAAGTAGAATCATGTACTTTGGAATTTCTAGAGTGGATATTGGAGAATCTTCAATATTTGGATCAACTTGTCTTTCATAATTCTCAATCAGACTATCTTTTAGGGAGAAGTAAAATATAGTAACACACCCTAAAAAGACAAATATCATTAACACTTGGATATTGGATGATGAATAGAAGAAGTTCAAAAAGAAAATGGTTACCAATGATGCAAAGGAACCCAGAAACAATGTAAGCATCACAGATTTGCTTGATTCAGAGTGCATTTGATGTGTCTCCTTCTCGCCTGTAGAATGTCCATCCACCGAGTGATATTTAAAGAGAGGATACGTATAGCGCAATAGGCCGATCAAAACAACATATAGCAAAACGTGAAATGGCAAGTAGTACCACGATTCTTTGTCAAATATGTAACTCACCAAGTCCTTAGTTTTGTCATTTGTGCAATTAATTAGTAATGACAATCCAATAAGGGGCGTATACGTTGTTAAGAACTGTACGATCTGGGTCGTCAGAGCGGTATTTCTTGCTGTTTTGGTTTCACTGTTGATTAGCTGTTTGATCGTAACGGCTGTGAATACTGTTGTTTGTATCGGATCCAAAACGAAATTTAACTGGGAAACTACCAATGCTGTAAGCACTATGGGCAAAACAGTACTCCATCTTTTGCTGATGATATGCGCCGAACAGCCCACGAATGCGAATATCTGTGATAGGAAGAGCGGCAGAAATACAATTCTTATTATAGTATCACCTAGTAGGAAGTGACTTTTGGTGACATGATCTTCACTATGCTGATGAGCCAGATGCAATTCCAAAATGTCTTGATACGTAGGCACGATTAAATTCCCCGAAAGAATGATGGTTGGGAAGGATATAACGAGTGGAATTCTTGCCAGTGCGGATTGTACCATAATGTTTGTATAATGGATGTGTGGGGTTGTGGAAATATAAGAAATGAAAATGACCGAGGAATGAGGAGAATGAAGTTATGCAGTATTTTTCAATGGGTATTATGTGGCTGAGCAGTGAGTCTTCGTTCTCGAAGAATAGTGATGGATTGGAAGTATAATAGAAACAACCTGAACACCTCTCTTGTATTCCAACTAATCGGGGTAAACACAAATATTTTATTTCTATTGCGATATAGTGGGTCAGCATTCTAAATACGTATATGGCAATGATGCAATGACCTTAGCATAGTCACTGCAGCCCTTGCGCCATACTAACCAGAATGAAACAACGGCCGTTGGGCGTCAAAACGCGGAAAAAGTCCAGAACATCATTTCAAACGAAATAAAGGTCATGACGAGAAAAATGAAAAAAAAAAGACACAACCCTATTGCCTATTGCTGTGTAAGAGGGCTCGTTTCAAGTGACCAATTTCGGTAGGGAAGACCTATACATCTTACGTCAATTATCACCTCTTCCATGCTTCCATTACACACACCATCCATTCTACCGCGGCTTCCATCAAGATATAACAATCCCTCTATTAGTTGCAATGTGGCCTGAGATTCCTCTGCCAGGTATCTCACGTACCGCATAAAACAAACCCCATTGTGGTAATAGCCTGCGCGGCTAACCAATAGTACCGTTTCCCCCCATTCATTTCTAAGCTAAAAAAACAACAACACTACTATGCGCACAGCGCACACAAAGCGTACATTATCTGTGGCATATATGGCACCACTGGATTGGCCAGAGCCCCCCTCTCTCTTGTTCTTTCAGGGGCCTGCAGGCCTCTCCTCTACTCTCAGATGCTAGTGCACCTCTCCTCTACTCTCACAGGCATGGCAGTCTCGTGACATGCTGTGTACAGCCGTGCGTCGCGATACTTCCCTTTCTCTCCGCGGCGCTCTCCAAATATTTCGCCTGTGCCAGAAAAAAAAATACATATTTTTTGCATACTCCGCGCTGCCCGCTAAATGCAAAAACGATCGCTGCTGCTAAGCGGATACGCCCGTCATCTCTGCATTCAGGTGCACATTATCCTTCAGCGCCCAAGAAACGCCGCAGCACTGACCGTCGGAGGGTGGGACCCGGGGAGAGCGGCCGCCCCACAGAAACAGCGCAGAGGCGAATGCAGAACACAAGGTGATGTATGCTCTTGCACCAAAATGTGCACTATTCATTGAATTTTTCATCAACTGTTGCCTTCTGGGCGAGGAAATGGCGGAGGGGCTCCATTACGGCGGCAAAAGAAAGCCCACTTTAACTCTTTAAGTCCAAGGGCCTAGATGCGCTGAAGGAGACCTATCTTGCACAGTAGTTGCCCCCAGAGGTAGTCATTCATTCTCGTTCCCTCTTACCTAGGTCCACACACATCCCCATATGCCGACGTGGGAATATATGATGACCGGCATTCCCCTCAGTGCAATTGGGAACAATGATTCTGTTCATGGATGATGGAGCCTGTACAACGCATAATTATCAGGCCAGAGTTATCTAATACCACAGAGTTTACCGCAATTGTTTGCAACTTTTTCATAACTAGTTGGGACATTTATTGGAATAAGCTGCTTTTTTTTTCCATCACCAAGTTTCATTTGCTCTTTTTTCTCGTTCCTATTGTATCAGATATCTCCTCTAAGTCTGTCAGTTCAACGCCGCACATCTTAGAAGAAGCCCCACAGAATATTGAAATCCAGTCTACTTAGCGTCCTCTAATTTCACAATAACTACATTTCTTCTACTGCTGTACCGTACCTGCTTCGATAACTTATTGCTGCTTTAGGTCCACTGCAAACAGTTGATTTTTTTTTTTTTTCACTTTTCGATCACTGAACCATAAGTGCATAATTTGCATTGCACGGTACTTATATTAAGACATCCGAAGAGCCATTATAATCGTAAGATATTTTGAACATTGGGTGTGGTTATTACTATTCAGGTAAAGGGCTAATTCACAAAGTACCCTAGAGAAAATCTAACCCCGCTACTGTCATTTTACTTACAGCCAGTAGACTACTTTACTCCAATTCATCGCCGCAGGACTACGTACATCACTTTGTTACTGCATCGGTTTCTATAACAAAGGAAGTAGCTACCATCCCTCCTGCGTTTTATCCCATACCCCTGCAACCTACAGGCTTTCTCACTTGTTGCATAAGTTGATTCTTCTTCTTCTGTGCAATCCTCTTTGAGTTGTTCCGAAGGTCATCACATCACGTTCATTTTGCGTCGATCTCATACAAAGGAAATCGTATATATTAGAACCTGATCATCTGTCATCGATCTAGGATTTTCCACTGAGAATTTTGTTTCCTTTTCACACCTCATTTATTATTTATATCTGAAGTTGATATAAACAGACAAAACAAAGACTTAATACCCACTCTTTTTTTCTTTCACATTTTAAAAAAAAAAGATGGTTAGTTTCTCTAGAGTCCTAAAGGCCCTTGAGGTGCCTGTCGGAGAGAGACAAACACTTAACTTCCTAAAGAACCCAGATTTACTTCCTATCAAAAGGGAGAATCAGACTTGGGGTTTCTGGTCCAACTTTGCTTATTGGGGTGTCATCTCCTTTTCTGTTGGTACCTGGACAAGTGCTTCTTCTGCACTGAGTGTTGGTCTCAGTTACCCAGAGACTATCGGTACTTTCATCATCGGTGATGCACTAACCATTGTGTTCACCTTGGCTAACTCTTACCCTGGTTCAGACTGGAAGATCGGTTACACCCTATCTCAGAGATTTGTGTTTGGTGTTTATGGTTCTACTTTTGGTATCTTGATCAGAGTTCTTCTGAGTATCGTCAACTACGGTTCCAATGCTTGGTTAGGTGGTCTAAGTATCAATCTGATTCTGGACTCCTGGTCTCACCACTACCTGAACCTACCAAACACACTATCTAGTCACGTTGCTATGACCACTAAGCAGCTGATTGGTTTCATTGTTTTCCATGTTCTAACTTGCTTCTGTTATCTGATGAAGCCGTACCAGAGTAACTACTTCCTGATCACATCATGTGTTGCGACATTCTTCGCCATGCTGGGTATGATTATCTACCTAACTAAGGAGAACCACGGTGTGGGTGACCTTTTCACCTCCTCTGTCAGCACTGCTACCGGCTCCGACAAGGCTTGGGCCTGGGTCTACATGATCTCTTACTGGTTCGGTTCTGTGTCTCCTGGTTCCGTGAACCAGAGTGACTACTCCAGATTTGGTAGTTCTCAGACCGCTATCTGGCTAGGTACTATTTGTGCTCTTTTGATCCCAACCACTCTAATTCCAGTGTTTGGTGCTATCGGTGCCTCTTGTTCCGAGTCGCTATACGGCAGTCAGTTCTGGATGCCATTTGACTTCTTTGACCAATGGCTAAGGGACAACTACTCCGCTGGTGGTCGTGCTGCTGCTTTCTTCTGTGGTGTTGCTTTCACACTCTCCCAGATGGCTTACACCATCTCCAACTCTGGTTTTGCCAGTGGTATGGATTTGGCCGG
Source organism: Maudiozyma pseudohumilis (assembly GCA_030579215.1). Classification (NCBI taxonomy): domain Eukaryota; kingdom Fungi; phylum Ascomycota; class Saccharomycetes; order Saccharomycetales; family Saccharomycetaceae; genus Maudiozyma; species Maudiozyma pseudohumilis. Next base: position 33,036 of record JAKTPZ010000057.1, read on the forward strand.
TGTCTTCCCTAAGTACATTAACATTAAGAGAGGTGCTTTGCTGACAGGTGCCCTATCGTTTGCCTGTCTACCATGGAACTTCTACAACTCCTCTTCCATCTTCTTGACTGTCATGAGTTCGTTCGGTGTTATTGTCACTCCATTGATTTCTGTTATGATCTGTGATAACTTCCTGATCAGAAAGAGACAGTACTCGGTTTCACAGGCTTTCATTGCCCACGGTGAGTACTACTTTAACAAGGGTGTCAATTGGAGAGCTATGGTTGCTTGGGTGGTAGGTATGACCCCAGGTCTACCAGGTATCGCATGGCAAGTAAACAACGATTACTTCCACAACAAGGGTATCGTGAACTTCTACTACGGTGACTCTTTCTTTTCCTTCGCCATTTCTTTCTTCCTATACTGGGGATTGTGCTACGCCTTCCCATTCAAGATTGAGATCCTACACGATGCAAAGGATTACTATGGCGCTTTCCCTAACGAGGTTGCCATTGCTAAGGGTATGATTCCATTCGACGAAGTTGACGACGCTGAGCGTGACGCCTACATGGGTGATGAGAACCTAACTTACATCAGAGTCTCTGATGACTCTTCCTTCGAGTCGAAGGAAGATGACTTGGAGAAAAATACCCCTGTCGTCTGTACTACTGTTGAAACAAATGGTACATTTGGTAAGACCAGTTCTAGCGAGGGCGGATCTCTAAATCAAGTTAACATCAACTCTGAGGAGACAGAAAAGAAATAATGATTATTTCTAAAGTTAAAATAACGCAACATGATAGACAATATGCAACACATATGATATTTGCCAGCGTCATCTCAAACGTGTAGGCCTGACACAATTTTCGCATGTAGGCAAAAAGCTGTTCTTTTATATTTTCCCCACTTCAAGCTACGTATATATAATTTCTCTATTCTTAAACTAATTTAATTCATATTTCATATAATAAAAACATTACGTATATTTACAGAGTTGAATATCAAAGGTCCTTTGATTCCTTTTTCATTTGCTTGTATTTCAGATTCAGATTATGAATTTGCTCCTTACGTTCTGCACGCATAGTTCTCAGATCAGGGGGTAGAGTAATTCCCAGCTCCTTCCTTAACTCGTCGACATTTTTGTTTAACATCTCCTCCCAGTAGACATTTATCAGTGGTTTACATGTCAGACCCGTTCTTACAGCCCATGGTAGATATATATCGTACAATCTTTGTTGCTGAATAGGTTTTAGGCGCAATGGTGCTAGTATAGCACCCAATGTGGCCATAGGGACACCCATATTGGCAGCTTCCAACGCTTTAACCGTAATTTCACCTTCAATCACAATTGGCATGTCCGTTAATGCATGATAGAAATCATGACATTGGCGATATCTCTTGAAAATGTAGGCATGCAGTGGGTCATCAACATAACTGACGGGGGCTCTCGTATCAGGGGAGACATTCTCGCGTTTACACCATTTATAGAAGTGATAACCAAAGGTGTCTTTTGGGAACTCGGCTAGATGATCCATTTCCAATTGCTGTGTGGTGACGTTGGGCTTATTTCTCAAGATTCTACGTCCTGTTGGGTCTGACAACATTGTGCGTTTCATACTATCAAGAAACACTGGCCATGCTGTTGCTTCACCTAATTGAACGATGTTTAATCCATTTTCTGGGTGGAAAAATGACCTTAAACCACTTACAGCAAACAATAGAACCTTTTCAGTAGTGTACAGGGGTATATGCCCTTCATAGTTGGGTGTCATAGGTCTTGTATTTTTAAGGCTATTAATTCTGGATTCGATCCGTTCCTCCCTTTCGGCGTCATAGTCGATATTCTTATTATGTAGTTCACCACGATCCATTGCGTCTGCCATTTGGGCAGTCTTTCCAAATACCATTTCACCGACTGTAGCTGTCAATGCAGCAGTCAACAGTATGTGCCTGCTGGGCTGGAGTTGGCATATCTTACCAGCTGCAAATATGTTCCTGGCCGAACTGTTAACAGAAGTATGTCTAATCATTGGTACAGTAAATAAGGATCTTAAAACCTTGACCACTATTCTATAATTTTTATTTTTTGTCTATGTCAACCTAATATCAAATATATGCGTGTTTATTCCTCTTCTCATATCCCTCATTTCTTAGTCCGGGTCTCACTACACAGCACACCTGTCCACTATGTATTTTTTTTTTTTTGCAGTTGCGTAGGTAATACGGCGGAAAGTGCTATTAAGAACGATGAGGTACTTAACAGAGCAGTTTTGATGAAAATTCTCCGCCAGAACCTAAATTCACCCATCCCTTCAACATCCAAAACTACAACCATGTCGACAGATTTGTTTATCGATAGTTTGTACGCCGAAGACTCCCCTCAACCGAGGAAGGGCGAATCGCCTACTGAGCATGAGGAAATTGATGCAGAAGCTCTCTGGTTGATCAAAGAAATCATTAAGCCTGAGCTACCCAATATAAGTGATAATGTCAGCATGTGCTTGGATCTTCTTAATACTGACCAAGTCTATAAAATGCCCATTTCGAATAACGTACAAGAAACAAACCCAGATGTCCCTTGTATAAAGGGGATCGTATCCAGACAACGGGAATACATCGTCGACTTCCAAGTACTGCTCAAATTCCCAGACATTCATGGTGGTAAAACTATTCCTCTGAAAATGAAACCCGGAGCTAAATTCCTTCTTAAGCAGTTTGAATATATATTAGATAATTTGAGGAGAATTATTGATATGTTGGATGAACTTGAAACAATGACAGATGTACACAAGTTTGTTGCAATGTTCACAGATGTTGTCCAAACACTAAATGCATCCATAGACCTCCTGAATGCACCACCGACGTCTTTGACATACCCAGAAAATAACAATGCAACTATTAAAGAGATATTCGGAAATTCTCGAGATATGTGTGACACACCAACCAATCTGCTCGGGTTGGACTTAATACTGATAAAGAATGAACTGTGTATTGACTTTCGAAACCTCAAAAAAGTTACACGAAAGCCATGGGCCAACATTGATCCAACGACGGGCAAGTGTTTCATAGATAGAATAAAAGATGAGTTGATTCTATCGCGTAATAAGAACATGAAGCACATCCTGGAAGAGAATGGTCTCACTGTGGAAGATTCAAATTTTCTGAATAACTTTCTGAGCAGCACCTTTAAATCTGAAACAACCACCACTTTGCCAGAGGCCCAAGATTATTTAAGACGAGGTGCAACATTCAGCGGAGTTGCCGTTATAGAGGAGTCCAAAATCATGACATCTACTAGCGACCCCATCCTTATCTGCATAAGTTCAAAACTTAATGGACTGAAATTTTCTATAGACAATCATTTCAATAACCTTAAGGTACATCACTAGACGTCCTTACATAATAATATTACAAATCCATATATATCAAATATACATTTAAACCCTCAAACTACTTCTTTAAAGATTGCAGCTTAAGTCGTAGTTCTTCTTTTCTTTGTTTGAGTTGACGTAGCTCTTCAAGCTCTTCCTTAGTTGTTGATCCCATTACAACAACATCTGTTGACTCATCTGCATCTTGACTATACATCGCCTCAGAATTAAATGTATTATTAAGAGTAAGCTTATTTAACTCGTATTTTTGTTTCAAGGTGTTCAGATCAATAGCCTGTCTGTTTAATGATTCCTTCAGCTTGTCCTTCAACAAGTATACCAATGGTTCCAGTTCTTCATTTAAATCTATCCGTGCCCTTTCAATATCAAATTCTGGAAGAAGTTCATAAACCTGCTTGAATCTAAGCATTGTATCGGTTAAATCGTTGTTTTGTTTACTGTCATTTTCGAGCTGCTGGACAGAGTCTTCTAAAATAACATTTATCTCTTGCAGATGCCAGAGAGATTCTTGTAAAGGGTCATTCATATCTCTGATTAATAGATCTGCTTGTTCGTTCTCAATCTGTATTTAGGTTGGAAATAGGTTGGGAAACCACTTGCATGTAGAGTAAATGTATATATAAGTTTACACGCGCACGATCTCCATTAAGGCGAACGCGAGACTATTTTTTTCGAGGTCAAGTACCTTACGGCAGTTGAAATTTGGGATCCAAAACGGGGTAGACACAAACAGACATCTTCAAACGAAAAAAAAGGTATATATCAGTAACATACTGCACCTAGTTATTAGAACACACATATTATTGAGAAAGGAAACAACCTTCGCCACATTCCTCCTTTCATAATAGTATCGACATCCTGTATCCCGGAGAATATATTAACTGTGTGCTGTAACAAAAGTACCTTTTGCTAAGGATGACAGAAATAGAAGGTGGGAAAAGAATACCATCAATGAACTCTCCAAAGATAAAGCAAAATGGAAGAATGGCGACAGGTAGGGCTAGATCGAATTCCAGGAGCAGTGGTTCCAGAGTCCAACCATCCTTTGACCAATTTGATGCATCCATGGTACAAGAGCCGATGAAACCGGTAATAGGTGTTGCACCCTCCACAGGTACGGGCACTCCATCCACCATAACTACACAACCAATACTTACGTCACCCAAGGCTCCAATGGATAGGCGACCACTTCCTCCACCTGCATTTAGCTCACGTAACAGGTACACTCATATTCTTATTCTTAAATCACTAAATGGTACATTTGAAACAAAATATCTCGTTATCCCTTTTAAACCAGATGCATTGAAACTTGGAAGACCGGTTGTGAGCTCTAACAACTCAAATAACAATAGCAATTCTAATTCGGGATCTAATAAACGCGATGCCAGTTCCATGGTCAAGCCTGATAATGGAAATTTCGACTCAAGAGTACTGTCAAGGAATCATGCCTCCTTAAGCTGCGATAGTAAGACGGGTAAAATATACATTAAAGATCTGAAATCGAGTAATGGTACATTTGTTAATGGAAACAGAATAGATCAGGAAGACGTTCAATTAAAGGTAGGGGATGTGATTGATCTGGGTACTGATATAGATACAAAATTTGAGCACAGAAAAATTAGTGCATTTGTGGAGGAAATATCTGTTATTCCATTAATTGATGGAATAACTGAACTTCCAAATACTTCAACGAACGACAATGAGAGAAGTCCCAAAGTACAGAACCTCAACGAGGCTAAGACAATACAAGGCCGTGCCCTCAACGACGAGTCATCTATAGGGGATCAGTCACTCAATCAAAGATCATCCCAAGCAGCAATATCATCATCCCAAGCTTTACCTAATAAAGGTAGGAGCTTTAGCTCCAACAATCAGCCTAGCCTGGCTGTCACAGCATCAACAGCCCAAAGGGCTGCATTTGAGGCAGCTATGTTTGGGGATGTCAATAATTTAGATATCGAAGATGCAGTATTAGGTCCAGAAACGGAAATTTTGAGCGGAATATTCATTAACAATTCAATTGGAACAAGTCCGAACTTGATAAACATTATCAAATCTCTCGCCACAGAAATTGCTCTAGAGAAACAGGAATCAATGAAATTGAAATCCATAGAAAATTTCCTAGTAAACTATACCACAAATCTCGAATATGTGAATAAATTAATGATCGAAATGAATGACAAACAATTGGTAAAGTTACAGAACTCGTTAAAGCAACAGTTCACTGAGAAGCATGATTCACTCATCAAAGAAACAAAATTAAAAATCGAAGAATCGCAAAGAGATGCTACCGATTTTAAGACTGTATGCAATGAGAAGAATAAATTAGACACTGTTACAATACGCAATTTAGAAATGGAAGTTGAAGATTTAAAGACACGTCTAGAAGTTGAGAAATACAAGAATACAAAGTTGCAAACAAATTCACAATCTCCTAAACAAGCGAGCAGTACTATATCTAACACCTCTAAGGCATCTGCAGATTCGATATCTCGGGAAAATGGAGGCCCTACTGATCATCATAGTCAACTAACTGAGAAATCAGGCTCGAAGTCATCGTACGATATAAAAAATAAAGCTTTATGGGCACTTACTGCAGTGTCAGTAGGGTTTATTGCATTATTCGTTAAATATACGGCAAGATGAAAGAGAAAAAAATAGAATAAATTCAACATTTATAGATCTTTACGTACATATCATATAATTCACGAGTAAAATAATGTACATTACCACCTATCTAAGTACAATAATCCTCTCTCGATTTTTATTCTACGGCGGTTGTCTCGAATACGGACAATATTTTCTTACTAGAGATGCTCCATGATACTGGAAGAAAAAAAAAATTGAGGCACATTAATTGCACAGTAAATGTGCATCTACCACCTTACATCTTACCAATAAAGGCTATACATAAATTCACCGCAAATCTTCAATACGTTCAATGGATAACGAAGTAATACAATTACTCAAATGGCTTAAATCTTCCAATAAATTTGTTATATCAGATAAAATCGAGGTTTGTGATATTCCTAACGCTGGACGAGGTATCGTCTTAACACAAGGCGAGCTAAGACGAAATGAAATCGCAATATCAATTCCAAGTGATTACCAGATAAATTTCTATACAGTGTTACATCATATTTCAACTTTTAACTATAATATTAAACATGATGAAGCTATCGATGATTCTGTCACTTCTGACTCTGCGTCTAACACAAACGATCCAAGATTCCAAGCATATTCATACCTGACCAAAGATTACATTATGAATTTGAATTCATTTCAACTGATATCTCTATATATCATTGCAGAATGGGTTTTGTTACCTGAATGGACCAACGGTGAAATAGCATCCTTCTGGAAACCATTTTTCGATATTTGGCCAACTACAGACGATCTTAAATCCATTCCTACCATTTGGAACTTATCAAAGAGCTCAAAATACAAAAACTTAATACCCTTTTTACCAGATAACACTAGGAGGCACATGTCTAGAATAAGCAGTCTAATCGACACCGATTGGAAAATCATTTCGCCTATTATTCTTCGGTGGCTTAGAATGATCGACACGGACAAATACGACATTGATTCAATATACAATAAATTTTTGCACATTTACTTCATAATAAATTCTAGATGTCTCTATGCTAATATTGAACTGAAAGCAGATGACCCTAGCAGCCAATTTACACTAGTACCTCTTGTGGATTTTATTAATCATTCAGATGAGGTGGACAAATATTGCTATCCGAAAATAAACTATATGGAAAGGAATGGTTCTGGAATTGGCCAATTCATTATTAGGGTTGGGTCATATACATACCAAAATCTGGGGGAAGAAATATTGTTTAGTTACGGACCTCATTCAAATGATTTTCTTTTGAATGAGTATGGGTTTACGATGACCAAGAATCAATGGAATTTTATTGATATTTCACATGTACTGACCCATTTGCTTTACAAGAAACCTGGTATCGTCAAGTATCTAAAGGCCAACGATTATTGGGATGATTATACTATCAACGCAGACGGAATTAGTTACCGTACTTTTGTTGCAGTGTCTGCTTATTGCACTGAAGATTTCCGCAGAATTGACAAACTAATTAGCGGTTACCTAAGTGAGGATTACTTTACAAATAAAATCCGAGATGCATTGATGGAAATGTTACAAAGTCAGTTAAGATTATCGCGAGAAATAATATTGGAGCTTGATCAACTTGCTGGCTATGATATGGAGGACTTCTGTCTGCATAATGTCAAGAATATTCACACCAGCAATATTTTAATACTCGAAGAGACTCTTAAATCCATCGAGTAATTAACTTTCGATAGATATATATGGCTTTTCCGGACAACTAATCATGGTGTAGCGAGTCCCCACTGGAAAGCCAGCCTTAGTCAGAAATATGCGTACTTAATTTCATTTCACAAATATTTATCTATATACATATATTTACAAGTAATGATAGTCCAATGATCGTATGTTCTTAAGTTGCGTTTTACCTTTGACCAACCAAGTTATGGTTTCATTCCATCGACAATCCACTTTACAGCCATATGCAAGTCTCACAAAGTAACCTGTCAACTGGTTTATATCTGTTTGATGCCCCTGTTTCATTTGGTTATATAAAACACTCTTTCTTTGCTGTATTCCTATCTCATGGCAAACAACGCTATATAGACGTTCAATATCATATGCAATCTTATGATTTGGAGTTTGTTGAAGAATGGGATATGCCTTCATAAGAATTTTAACTTGTTCTGTTATCATGGATTTTAGGATAGTTTTAGAGCTAGGAATCTTCAAGAGTTCACTGGTATATTTGCAATCATAGAGAAGAGCCAAACTTTCTATACAACTGTTAACAATCAGACTCTCATATCGAAGCGCTCTTAGTTCTGAATATGGGAATAACTGTGTTGAAATGTTACTGGTTTCCTTTATTAACTTGACAATCGGATTTGTATGAAGCTTTTCAAGCATCTTAAGCTCATCATTTTGGACATAATTATCCGAACTGTATGGACACGATGACAGTAATAAGTCAAGCTTTCCTCCCTTGATATCATTGGTAACTTCGAATTCGCTTGCACATGAATATTTCTGATTTCCGTAAGTTCGCAACATATTACCATTCTCCAGTGTTAATCCAAGAAGTAAGTTCGGTCTGATAAAATTTGAATCTGTCCATATCTTTTTGAACAGGTACTCTAGAGACCCCGTTGGAGGGTTGACAAATAGGACATTGGACGTATCACCCAAGGAACTGCTATACTTCCTCATAAGATTAGAGAAATTTTTGTTACCCTCTGCAGCCACTATCAGATTTTCCATTACAGCAGGTTCTCCTGATGCAAGCGTGGGAGGAGAACATGTTGCCATGAATTGCTTGGAACCTTCGGGAGGAGCAGTCGTTCCTCTTATATTCCTAGTGAGCTGTGAGTTGTTATCTAAAAATCTGTTCAGCTTCTTCTGATTGTCCAATAATAGGATGATATTAGGAATACTATGTTGTGATTTTATTTGAGCTATTTCATATGCAAAGTAGTTGGCCAAAACAGAATTACCTAGGGTGTAGACACGCTGCACTGATACCATTATGTATATCACTGTAACGCACTCGACACTAGTTTGTTAAAAACCTTCACTTCTATTACAATTTCCTTCCTCTATTTCACTTCCTTTTTTATTTGGGAGGTTTAAAGTGAAACATGGAGTTACTCTTTTTGTTCCAAAAAACAATGTTCTTGAGGGATCAACGTCGTGTTTACAAGTGTATATTCCTGATTATTACAGATTTTGAGAATAAAGTAAACTAACCAACAAAGTTATCTCACTGGTATATCTGGGAGATTCGTTTATTGTTTACACGTTTTTATCGACCTCCTCTTTTTTGTGGTAACCTAGTTATACTAAAAACGCTACGAATATGCTGATCGTTGGCTTAACTGGAGGCATCGCATGTGGGAAAAGTACAGTATCCCGAAGACTTCACGATAAATATAAGTTGCCGATTGTCGATGCAGACAAGATAGCCAGGGAAGTTGTAGAGCCCGGCTCTTCAACTTACAAAACGATAGTTGAACACTTCAAGGATAAAATTCCCGACCTATTGAATCAGGATGGTCACCTCAACCGACCTGCACTTGGCGGGTTTGTATTCAGTCACCCTGAAGAATTGAAAATATTGAATGGTATTACACATCCTGCAATCAGATACCAAATGCTAAAGGAAGTATTAAAGTATTATATATCAGGATATGGCATGTGCATTCTTGATGTACCACTTTTGTTCGAAGGTGGACTAGACACATTTTGCGCTGTCACCATCAGTGTCGTATGCAACGAAGAGACCCAATTAGAACGACTACAAGTAAGAAACATCGATCTATCTACCGAAGATGCTCGTAATCGAATTAAGGCTCAAATGCCCATGGCCCAAAGAAAGACTGTCAGTGATTATACTATAGAAAATGATGAATCTATCGTTGAACTGTATAAAAGAATTGACAACGTAATTGGTCAAATTAAACCAAGCAAAATAAGAGTTGCCCTCGAATACTTTCCCCCCTTGGGTGTTGTCAGTGCTGGTTCTATCCTAGCCTCAAAGTGGATACCTGGTAAACCTAAATATAGCAAAAAGACGGCTTAAACTTGTTGTCATACATACACAGAATAGCATCCAACATAAACAGAAAGGTCCCAATTGCGGTATACTTAGTGGATAATTATTTTTATAATTAGATGCAGATGTAGTGGTACAGATGAAATATATACGTTACATATGATTACTGTCCGAGAACGTTCTTGGAAGAGAGCGATAAGTAAAAAAATGTCTCCTTTACTTTTGGTATCTTACAGGGTATGTGTTTCTCCTGACATCAGGAACACGCTTATAAGGGATCCCACCTCTATCGTTGCGCAGAAGAAGGCCATTACGACCATATGCTTTGGCGACCAGCGGTTTGCTTCTTTCATGACTTGGATTCATCTCTGGAATAGGTTCTCTTGGAATCTTCATCAAGTCTTTAGAGAAATTTTTGAAATTATCCTTGTACAGGATAGGCGTTTGTGTTTCACATTTGACTGGACCACCAAAGAGTTCGGTAATATCTGAATTTTCAACACCAGTCTCAATGAGTAGTAGTCGAGGTTTTGATACAAAGTCTTCCACCAGAACCTTCTCGTGAGGTTCGCCATCTTTATAAGGTCTCAATAACTTCTTTAGGTCGTTTGGTGTAATTTGCAGACCTTCCCCTGGAAGATCTTCACCATATACACGAATTAGATCGCTTTCTTTAGGAAACATTATACCAACCCTCTTTTTTATCTTCCCTTCTAATGCGTCATTGGCTGTTTGAAGCGAGTTCAATTCTGAGTTCTTTAAAATAGATCGTATCTTAACACCTGAGTCATCGATTTTAGATTTCTTCATGGCGGATGTTTCTGATGAATTCGTTTCAGTTATGTCGTCATGGGGGAATGGTCTTTTCGTGGTCTCAGTAGATGTTTCATCTTTCTTTAGATATTTTGTGAAAGATATTTTCTTCTTATTCGGCTGTTCATTTCCCGCTCCATCCGACGTTCCTGAAGAAGTAGAATCATCATCAGACTTTGTGATATCAGTGGGAGATTGTGCTCTCTTTTTGGTCGAGTCTGCTATGTATATTTCTCTTTTTGGAATCTTCTTCTTCTTTAGTTCCTTTGCTTCTTGTTTTGGTGTGTTTGACTGTTCATCACTGGTCGTATTTGGAATATCCACTTGCTCTGTTTGTTCTTGTTCTACCTCTTTCGAATGATGTTCCTGTTGAAACTTCGGTTCGCTTACTTTATCCGCTACTTCTTGTTGATGATCTTTCAAAGCCTGCACCCCTTCATCAAGGTTTACATTGGGTGACGAATTAACAACAACGCTATTACTTTTAGTTGCGGTGGTTGTGTTCGCAATATGTTGTGACTGTAATGTATTTTGAATGTTGTTAAATTTGCCCAAGTAATCACGGTACAATGCTACGAGACCGTTTACCAATTCAACGTCAATGTTAGTTACACCTTGTGCGCCTGGTCTAACATGTTTATTATCGTTTGAAAATTCGTTTAGAGCATTGTTCAAGCCGGAGATATACGACCCCAGGAGAAGCTGTTGTTGCTCGTTGAGGAAGGATTGATTTTGAAATAGGTCAATATTGCTCCGCATCTCCTGAATAACAGTAGCCGGCAAAGCGTGCGACACGTTTACAGACTGTGGGACTGGATTAGATGCCATAGTTGGTTATGTTTTTTCCTCCTTGTTGGTATAAAAATGAAACGATGCTAATTAAAAATGGATAGTTACGAAATTAAAAAGGGAATGATGAATACTTTTTGTAAGGGTACTCTCGCTACCTTTTACTTTCGCGTGACTAATTGCTGATCGATCTTAAAGGTACAACAATGAATGTATTACAATTTTGATATAGCACAGTCTCTGGCAAATTTTAACTTTACAAACAGACCGCCTAGTATGTGTGTTACTTCTTAGAATATACTATGATAAACAACAAAACCTAAGACTCTTAAATGAATCAATATAGGCAGATATGTTGGCAACAGTATACGTTTAGCCGATACAGAATTATCTTAAGATGGTTCTAACTGGATTGATATCAAATGCCAGCAGTTCTGGTTGTCCTGAATTATAAAAGGTAGCATCGTCTTCTGCCAAACTGAGCTCTTCCTACTAAGAAAGCTTTTGTTTGTTTTTTTTCGCCGACAGTGCCCCACCCAGGAAAGGTAACGTTGCACGGCGACGCCTCGTTACCTACGGCAAAACTACCAGAGAGGTATGAACACCGAGACTTCTTTACCAGCAAGGGAATACTAAATAATATGTCAGTTGTTCTTGACCGGAAAGCAACTTGTAAAAACGGGTTCTTGGTTCTATTAATCTCAAAATAGCAAACTAATCGAATAGGACAAGCTCGATATCCTTTATCAACAAAATACCTTTGTGGATAATGCTAGGATTATACAGACTACCGATCCGTGTGGCTGGCAAAGCCAACGGTATTATTTCACGTCTGGTTGTTGCAGGACCGCTCAATGTTAGAACACCCTTCCGTTCCATCAATACGAGCACTGTTGCCCAAGCAGGATATCAACGCTCTTTCAACCGTACAAACGATAGAGGCAGCTCTAGAACAGGTGGATACAATTTCAACAACACTAGGGGTCCTCGTTATAACCGCCACAGACAGGACGGATACAACAATAGACAGCATAATAGACGTCAACCTGCAAAGGATCCGAACGAGATCGAGTTTGATGAAGCAACCCTTGCCAAGTTAGTTCGAGTTCCTATCGATCACGAAGCCGCTGAGTTGACGCTCCAGCAGCTACTGGAGGAAAACGTTATCGATAAAGCATTGTTTAAGTCGGTCGACCGTATGGGGTTCGCTGGCTTAACTCCTGTCCAGCAAAAGACCATTAAGCCCATCATTTCTGATACAGAGAATGATGTTATAGCCAGGGCTAAGACTGGTACCGGTAAAACATTTGCATTCTTGCTCCCAATTTTCCAGCATTTAATCAACACCTCGAGAGAGTCCCAATACATGGTAAAGGCAGTTATTGTTGCACCAACAAGAGACCTTGCCCTTCAAATTGAAAGTGAAGTTAAGAAGATTCACAAGAACAACTACGGCCTGAAGAAGTACGAGGCTATTTCACTAGTCGGCGGAACCAACTTGGACTATTCCATCAAAAAGATGAATAAACTAAGACCAAACATCGTTATTGCTACACCCGGCAGACTACTCGATGTTCTGGACAAGTTTGGCAGCCGTTTCTTCAAGTATGTTGATTTCAAGGTTCTCGACGAAGCTGACAGATTGCTTGAAATTGGTTTTAAGGAGGATCTCGAGGAAATTTCCAACATCCTCAATGATCTTAACGAGCAAGGAAAGGACCACATGAGAACACTACTGTTCTCTGCTACTTTGGATGAGAAGGTCCAGAAGCTGTCTAACAAGATCATGAACAAGGAAAGTTGCCTGTTCATTGACACTGTTGATAAGAATGAGCCAGAGGCACACGAGAAGATTGATCAGTCTCTTGTTGTCTCTGAGAAGTTCTCGGATAACATTTATGCCACTATTCAGCATGTCAGGACTCAAATGGAACAATCACCAGACTATAAGGCTATTCTATTCACCCCAACTGTTAAATTCACTAAATTTATCTCCCAGCTTCTGAAGGAGGAATTTGGCAGAGATCTTCCAATCTTGGAGTTTCACGGAAAGATTGAACAGCGTAGAAGAACTAATCTAGTGAAGCGCTTCAAGGAGGAGAAGAATGGTATTCTTATCTGTACGGATGTCGGTGCACGTGGTATGGACTTCCCAAATGTCCAGGAGGTGTTACAAATCGGTGTTCCATCGGAACTGGCCAACTACATTCACAGAATTGGTAGAACAGCTCGTAGTGGTAAGGAGGGTAAGTCATTTATTTTCCTATGCAAGGATGAATTGCCTTTCATCGCAACTTTGGCCGACGAAAAGAACATCGTTATCAAGAATAAGTTGGACTACAAGACGAACGAAAAGATCTCTGCCGAAGTTTCTGAGCACATCAAGGATGTCTATGAGTTATCCGACACCCTACTAAGTGTCATCTCTTTCTACAGAACTGTCATGAGAGAGTACGGTTTCAATATGAGAGGGTTGATGCCACAAATTGCAAACACTTTTGGCGAGTTACTGAACGAGCCTGAAAGAAAGATATCAGTTGACCACTTCATGCTTGAGAAGTTGGGTATCGCTAGAAACCCAGGTGTCAAGGATATGTTCAATGTTGAGTCACGCAGACAAGTGCGCGACGAGCGTAATGGTGATGACGATATGCCAGCAGAGAACAACAGGTCCAGATATGGTAGAAGTTCCGACGAAGACGATAATCGTTCAAGCTATCGTAACGGTAGTCAGCAGCGTTATTCCAACAATAACTCTCGTACTCAGAGATATGGTAGATTCGGGAATTAATCATGAGCATACTTTCATTCCACTGATCATTCCGTCTATCTCATTGTAAAACAGACAGATAAAATTATTAGTATCATGGTACTTTATCGATTCACAGGTGACCCTGTACATACACTTGCCGATAAAGCGCCCTCTTTTCTTGTAAATATATGCATTTTATAGTTCACTACATCAAGTACATATTTTAAATAAATTTAGGATACATTATATTATTGATGAGGACGTTTGAATATACAGAAGTCAGCATATGTGCAATCGTCCCATATATATTTGCATCGAGTCACACACAGCAAGGATATTAAGTGTCTTCTTGTTACATCGGCGTGATATTTTTTTTTTTGGCCCGTGCAGACTGAGCGATGTGCATATAATAGTGCATGCCTGGATATAGACAAAGCAGACAGACCGGTTGTATATATATCCAATTATTGTACCGTCGCGCCTATAAAGTTCCATCATACAAGTATCAGTATACAATTGATTACCTATGGCATACAATAATAATACCAAGAATATTCCATGCAAATTCTTTCAAAATGGTACATGTAACAAAGGATCGTCGTGTCGATTTGCACATGTGTATACCAATAACCAGGGCGGTAGCTCACAAGGGAACAGCTCTCAAAGTTCGGGTTACGGAAATCAGAACCAGAGTGGTGGTTCGTTTGGCCAACCTGCCTTTGGAAGTAGCGGGTTTGGCCAGCAGGCTGCAAATCCATTTAGTCAAGTGAACAACAATGGGCCACAACAGTCGGGCAGCGGGGCCTTTGGCGCCCCAGCTTTTGGACAAACACAAGGAGCAGGTACTTTTGGGCAGGGAACCAATACTAGTTCATTTGGACAGAATAATAGTGGCAGTGCCTTTGGCCAGGCAGGTGGGTCGAGTGCTTTTGGCCAGGCCGGTGGATCTAATGCATTCGGGCAAAGTGGTGGATCTAATGCTTTTGGCCAAAATGGTGGTTCTAATGCTTTTGGCCAAAATGGCGGTTCTACAGCGTTTGGTCAAGCATCTACATCAAGCGCTTTTGGAGCGCCTGCCTTCTCCTCAGGCACATCCAGTGGATCCAGTGCATTCGGTGCTCCAGCATTCGGTAATGCGGGGAATACAGCCAATAACAATACCAGTGGCGGTGCATTCGGAAGTGCAGTTGGTAGTACTGCGAACAACAGCGGTAGTGCTGGCGCGTTTGGTAAACCAGCTTTTGGCAGTACTAGTGCAGGAGCATCTCCATTTGGCAGTACGACATCCAATGCCTCACCATTTGGAGCAGCCTCCACCAAACCAAATGCATCTCCATTTGGTGCAGTAACTAATGCACCTAACGCATCCCCATTTGGTGCAGTAACTAATGTACCTAATGCATCCCCATTCGGTGCCACCACCAATGCACCCAACGCATCTCCCTTTGGCAGCATGAACAAGCCTTCAGGCACAAGCGCATTTGGCGCTACGGGAAACGCACCCCAGGCATCCCCATTTGGTAACATAAGTAATACAACGGCATCTAGCCCCTTCGGCGCAGCCACCACCACCACAAACGCATCGCCATTTGGCAACATGAATAAGCCGGCAACAGCAAGTCCGTTTGGCACAACAGCACCCGTTGGTACAGCTACTAACGTAGCATCTGCATTTGGTACAGCTATTAACGCATCATCTGCATTTGGTACAGGTACAGGGCTTACCGGCGAAACAACTAACACTACAGGCAATAATGCCACCACCACAGCAGCAGCAACTGCTGCTGCATCTCCGTTCGGGAACATAAATAACACCCCTGGTGCTAGCCCATTCGGAAACACGAACAAGCCAGCCACAACAACTAATACTACCAGTGCTTTCGGCGCAGCAGCACAACCGGCGGCTAACAACCCTGGAAGCGGTTCATTGTTTGGGAGCACAGCCGCTCCCAAGACAACACCCGCCATACCGACAACTACTACAACTCCATCTACCACCTCATCTACAAGCACGGCCCAATCAGCCTACGACCTGCCTCCAGACATTGCCGCCGCATTCGCCGCGGCCGAGTTCGAGCTGGGATGTGTCCCCGACCTTCCACCTCCACCGCAACTTATATCATACGGCCAGGTAACACTTATGTAAGGTGTGCAATAGCATATATACCATATCCTCACTTAGCCCTTGTGTAAGACCAGCAATAGCATATATATATCGTACTGCCAATTAGGAACTTGTGTCAGATAGACCACCCTACGGGGGCGCCTCGCTTCAATATACCCGTTCAGGAGAATACCCGCCCATCCTTGCACATCGCATCGACATACCACTTGCACATCGCATCGACATACCACTTGCACATCGCATCGACATACCACTTGCAGCCACTAGCCGCCCAACTCCAACTGTGGCACCACAAGGGACATTCCCCAAAATCACGTGCCCACGACCCCACTGTCTCATCACGGAACTCTAATGACCCGTTCGTTTAGCGCCGCCCTCCCTCCCCAACGCTCTTATTTTTCCGCACACTCGCATCCGCACACTCGCATCCGCACAGGCGCATCCGCATCCGCCGCGCTCTTAGTCACACGCGGGCCAGAATGTTCTGGAGATGTTGGGCTCCCGCCGTTCAACTGGGCCAGGCAGGATCGGCCCGTTGAGCACTTCGCGATAGCGCTATACGGCAAGAGGGTGTCCTCTGTTGGCATCTGGTCGTACTGTTTCCTTGGGGGTCCGTTCCGTTCCTGTTGGGTCCGATGGGCGCTGCGAGGGGTGTCACACCTGCATGTATCCTGGGGAGGTACATGTATATATATATATATAGTGCTTGTCTGTTTGTGTGTGCTTAATTTTTTTGTGCTTTGGTCGGTTGGTAGAGGCATCACCCACGTTTTCACACACACGCTTACGCATACGCTAACACACAGACGCTAATACAATATACGCTTACGCATACGCACAATAGCGATCATGTCCGCACCCAAGATATCAGTGGTCTCGCGGGACTCGCTGTATCTGCTGCGGTACTCAGAGGTGGATCCGGTCGGCAAGACCAGTTCCTCTGAGAAGGTGCAGCAGATGCAGCAAGCGCAGTCCCTGCCGGATCAGAACGTTCACGTTCACGGCACGCATTACAGTGTGCATTTATACATCGACATTCCGTCAATCGACTACTACAGCGACGAGTTGCACAATACGCGGCTTGCCAAGTTTAACAA
The DNA here is from genome assembly GCA_030579215.1 of Maudiozyma pseudohumilis. Lineage (NCBI taxonomy): Eukaryota > Fungi > Ascomycota > Saccharomycetes > Saccharomycetales > Saccharomycetaceae > Maudiozyma > Maudiozyma pseudohumilis. The sequence continues at coordinate 50,609 of JAKTPZ010000057.1, forward strand.
ACGTTTCAGAATCGGCGTGTTCAGACAGGTTCTCTGGGATGCGTTTTCCAACGGGAACGAGCACTGGTGGGACCAGCTGAGCTCAGCTCAATCGCCCGTGCGCATATCGCTCACGGTGTCGTCTGCTGGCTCGCTGCGCTACGTCGAGACTATCAAGTTCCTTGTGGAGGCCCTCTTCAAAAGAGTGGCACTGATGCCGTCGCAGGTGCAGCTGGATATAAACATTCGCGTTTCGACGCTGACCCGCAGATGGTTTGGCACGTTTTTGAGTAAACGGATACTGGAGTCAGGCACCATCACCTTCTCGCCCGCTGAGACTACAGTGACAGCACAAGCATCGCCCTTTAAGGAGTACTTCACCCAGCTGAGCACCAAATACGCATACTCCGGGGAGCATGCCATCCAACCGCACCACCCAGAGACAATACTCATCATCACAAACAGCACAGGAATCAAGGCATTACTCACGATCCTCTCCGACAGGCCCCTGACGAATTTCTTGACGCAGGAGTCAATCGAGGAAATATTCAAGGGCGCACCGGCACAGTCCCAGGTGCCGTCGCCTCTTAGGGCGAAGGGACACGCACGGTCGGACTCGCGAGAGTCTATTAAACGCGAATCGCTCTCCATCATGAACTTCCAGAGTGGAATACTAACGTCAAACAAGGACAAGTCGGTCAGAGTGAGATCGCAGTCCATTAACTCGAGACCCGGGTACGCCCAGGGCAACATGGGGATACTAAACGCGATCCCAATCTCCGCACATAATTCTAGTACAAACTTGGCCCTTCCACATACTCAGCTCCAGCGTGTTATGACACCAGAGAGACAGAGCAGCGTGGGGAGCGAGGCGAACAGTGTCGAGGATTACAATGTTGTCGACGAACAACCCGAGGTGGAGCAGGAGATCGAGGACGAGAGCGAGGACGAAAACGACGATGAAGATGAAGATGATGATGATGACGACGAAGAAGAAGAAGACGAGGATGGGATAAGTTTCTACGTGCCCAGCCTTCTATCACGCACAGCATCAAGCACAAACGTCCCGGGATCGCCCGAAGATACTTCTGTCGCTGGAGTGAACGTCTCCGGCTCAGATATGCTCGTTCCAGACGCGCTCGCTTCCGTAATCGCCTCAACGACCATGAAAAAGGGCAGATTTAGATCCCTCAGTTTGATGGACCCTGCACTCAAAGCACCTTTCACTCAGGGCAATTCCGCTGGGACGACTCCTGACCTGGGAGCAAGTCGAAACAACGGCAATAGCCGCAGTTTCTCGAACATTTACGTCCACGATGGTGACTTCGTCGACCCAAATCAAAAGACAGTAAAGCGCAAGAGAAAGTACACATTGAGCAATGGGGTGAACAACCAGAATATTCCTAAACCAGGTACGGGGCTCATTCCACCGGAATTCTATTCAAAAATATCATCACCTTCCACGAGCAACAACAGTTCGAATGCATCTCTGTCCAACATGTTCATGTCACCTAACATGAGTAACAGCAGTAACAACCGTACCTCATCGGTAAAGCTGTTTGAGAAGAACCTCATTAATAACTCATTTGACGAGATACGCAAAATCAATAATGACTCACAACAGGCGCTAGGAGACATAAACAGCACACACCACCAATCGCATTTACTAACTTCCGGTGGTGGAGACGCTAATAACAACAACAACAATAACCATTTCAAATTTCCTCACCCACATGCATTTGGTCTCATGTTTAACCGACCCCACCACCAGTCTAACTTTGACTCGCTGGACGAGGAGGATAGACTGATGATGGGTGGCATAGATGAGATTGAAAGTGAGAGCAGCGGCGATCATACCGCTACAAACAGTGCATCTTCCTTGAACACACACGTGCCGATTGTGAAAATTACTTCGACAGAAATTGGCTCTCAGGACTCCCTTTCGACCACGAAACAGAAGCCGGCTACAGCTCCAAGAAGACCTTTAAATATGCCTTCGTTCAACTTACAATTGTATGGTGATGACAACACTACTAATAACGATCACGACCAGGAGGAAGGTAGCTCATCCAGTTCTGTCGGACTCCACACAGGCCCACCCGTCACGCCAGAAGACCATGGAAAGGATACCAAGCTCGTGGGCGGTCTCGCAAATAAATTCAAAAAGGTTCTCTCCTTTGATCTCTACGGAGATAACGACAAGGATAACAACAACTTCTGGGTGCTCGGAAGAAACACTTGATTGACGCTAGCCTTCTGGGTCCCCCCACCAATTTCGTTCAACTTCTCAAACGCAACCTACAATAGCACAGTGCATCCCCAACTCCTTCATCCAAACATTACAAATTAATTCGTTCATTTCATACCATTATTCCATAATACCATTTTACATTCTTATTCACATATAACATCATTCTATACGTCGTACATAGCAACTCTAGTGCAGTCGTGCAGCGCTTTTTCTCTCCTGTTTTGGCGCCCCTCGAAGCTCATCGCATCGGGCATTATTTTTATTTTTTTTTCCGTTCTGCCCTGCCCTGCTTTGGAAATTTTCAGCTCATCGCATTTTTTTTTTGTTGCGTAAATTTTTCAGTGGGGGGAACTCTTAACTGTAGGGCTAACACTTGGACCACTCAGAGGAACCAATAGTGCACTACAAAGGTGAAATATACGTGCTTTAACCGTCTCCATATCGCCGTTAATTCTAAGATCTTCCCTTCGATATTGTTTTCAACAGCACGTTTTCGACCAATTATAATAATTACCCCCAGTTAACTGATGAGCCAGACAGAAGTTGAGATCCAGCTGCCAGAGATCAATGACGGCAATGTTGAATCCCCTCTACACAAATTGCTGAATGGTACAGATGATCCATTTGACGATGATGATGCAGCTGCCCTTTTTGGCAGCGACGACGATGACGACGACGATGTTAATACGCCTGCGTTGGGACTTGTACATACTGAAGCAGACATCGAAAAGGCAATGGCAACAGTCCTTAATAACATGGGATCTGGTGATTTGATAGACACTAACCTTTTGAACGACAAACAGCTTTCATTAGACGCCATATTGGGTGAAAGCACCCATACAGAAGTAAACCTCGACATGAGTAACATTCTGGGTGATTACCAGCAGAAAAAACGGACCGCTGAGGATCTCGGTGAAGAAGAGTCAAACGAGAGTGTTAAAAGACCAAACACCCAAAAGACAATCAAGGAGATACGCATATTTAAAAATACCGAGGAACCATTCCTCTCGCCGGCCTCCTTGTCACCATCTTCTTCAAATTCCCCTGACAACAGTGAATCGCAGATAAAAATAGAGCAGCTGGAATTAGCTAACTTAAGACAGAAGAGCACAGCTCCGCCGAAAATCGCCCACCCAATTCAAGAGAAGCACCAGCTCGTTCTACCTGAGAAATACTCAAATGAATTTACCATGCATCAGGTCACTGACGTCAAAAAACGAATCATTAGCACCCATAAACTTATCCTCAACTTCAACTTTCTAAAGGATGGTTATGCCAGAACCTGTGTAGAGTTGAAGAAGGCTATGAGCTGTCTAAAGGATAGTGAGTTACATAGAGCTCACTTGATGGCCGAGAACGAACATCTTAAAAGACAGATTGCTGCGTTAACCAAGCCATCCGAGAAGCAATCGGAGAATTAACTGTTGGATACCTTACCGGTAATTGAAGTTCACATTTACAAACTAACGGTCTTCTCTAAGAATGCGTTCCATTTGCATCGCTATAGCTACATATATCCCAGATATATCTGCTGTCGCTACAACCCAATAAACAACATCTCTTCAACAAGAGAACTCATTCATAATCATTATAAACTAAAAAATATCAATATCTACATAACTATAATAATCTACACAAATTCCATCAGTTAAATTTAAGGTACTGTTACTTGTAATTAAATGTCCAACTCGTCATCGCTGTAATTGGAGTTACTTGTTTTGGAAGGACGAAAGATACCGTTGGTGTTAGTGGTTATCAATCGTTCCGTTAATAGGAAGCGCTCTAAAGCAGATGGTTCAAATGAATTTGGATCATTACCAAGTTTTGAAAATCCAACAAGTCTTGTTCTCTCGAGTCCATTTATATAACCAATAACACATGGAAGCACTTTTATATTCAGTTTTTCAACCAGAAATGGGCAATTCTGAACATCAACCCTCACAAACTTGGAATTTAGATATTTCCTTGATAGTTTGGCCAATTGCTCATCCATATATTGACATTTTCTAAAGTGCGGTAACTGAAAATGTATTATGACAGGAATTTTAGATGTACTGCTGAGTTTTATCAATTTGGATTCATCGTCAATCGTTTCCAATTTACCAAAATGCTCATCTTCACCCACTTTTTTAGAAACGTTATGGAGATGTTCTGAAATTTCTTGCATTCTTTGTTCCCTATGTTTCATCATAATGTTATTCGTTTCTTCATCATTGTCTAACTCATCCATGAGCTCATCGAGGTCTATATCATCCGAATCTGAATCGTTATGTGAATAGGTATTATTCTGTCTGGCGAATGCCTCGTTTTCAAACTTTGACACTCTTTGGGACATGAGATTCTAAAATGTAATTATTTTACCAGTTGTCTGTTGTTCTAAGCCTATCGCAGTTGGAACCTTCATCACTATTAGCAGTAATTTCTTCTGGTGATTCGCGTCGATTTTTTTCAATACGCCTTACGTGTAATGGATTCAAAAGTGGCAAAATCCAGTATTACATTATCTATAAATTTCAAAAAAAAAGGCCAACCATGTAATTTTCGAATGTTAAACTTATTGCAGTGAACTTTATTTATGTGATACTTTGTTTATTTATAGATACTTGTAGTAGTACATGAAGATGTAACCTAGCAGAGTGACGATAACGTTTAGATTAACGTTTACATCATTCATCAAGGCCTTAAATCTCTTCTTGCGCAACTTGGACTTCTCAGCCTTACTATCAGCACTGACTGGTAATGGCAGGTCGTTCTTGTCCTTGTAATCATTCAGTCTTGCACCCTTGACCTTGTCGAATCTGGCTAAATACCACACCATTCCAACAAAGTTCACAATGGCAGCCAAGATATACGCCCAAATAGGCTCATACGGATCTGGCAGGTAGCAGATCTGAGTCTGCATTGTCTTTCCACCTGTAGAAGAGCCATCATTGTACAGCGAAAGTAACTGGATTGCCGGCTTCGAGATACCCATGTTCATAGCGCATGATTTGACGGTGATCTCTTCTGTTTCAGCAATGGTGTTTATGGGTGTGGTGTAAGAATGTTTAATGTGGCAGTAATCGTGATCATCACCAGAAAAGACAAATTCTGGCTGTACTTGAGATAGTACAAGTTGTGATAGGTCACTATCAATTACTGTCTGATACTGAATACCCTTCTGTATAGGGAATTGCTTCTTGGATTCGCGCTCGGCACCACATGTTTGAACTTCTGGATTTCTAAACAGAGGAACGTGCGTCAATAGAATCCGTGGATACGGGTGTGCTTGTCTTGTCCAGTTGTTGAGGAACTGTCTAGGCACGTCTGAGATATTTGGGTTGGTTCTATCAGAAAGAGATATGGTGTCCACGAGGACAAACGTGTGGTTACCAAC
>JAKTPZ010000058.1:6388-24138 GCA_030579215.1 Maudiozyma pseudohumilis
GTGAGTTAAACGGCAGGATCGTCCCCCGATTCGAGGAATAATGTCTTAGTCTCTTCTTTTTCAAAACACATCACCAACTCACCCGCCAATATATCATGTGTAGAAACACACCTTAACTTTCGCATTCGCATTCGTATAGTAGCCTCGTGTGCAGCACGAGCTATGCATTTCAGAACAAACCGCGTTCTTATATCTCCCTGCTTGCACACTTCCAAGCCCTCCAGTCTTCTAAAGAGATGCAAGGGAGCAAAATTTCCAGGAACCTCTTAACCGCCCAGCCCTGCCGCCAGCCAGACAAAGCCGACAATCACGTGCAGGAGAACAACAGTCACGTGCCGTAGTATATCAGTCACGTGTCATTTAAATATCAATCACGTGCCGTCGTATATCAGTCACGTGCCATTTAAATATCAATCACGTGCCGTCGTATATCAGTCACGTGCCATTTAAATATCAATCACGTGCCACAATTATTTTCGCCGGTCGAGGGGCAAAAATACCAAGAAAAAAAAAAGAGAGGTGCCCAGGGAGGCGGCAAATACCACTTGCCGCACAGAGTGCGGTTTCCCACATTTGCTCAGACAAGCCCGCACAACATCTCGCACCGCCTCCTTCCACCGCGTTCTGCCAGGCTCTGCAGCTCGGAGCGCGCTTTTGTTATGTGCAGTTTTGTCAGCTCTGGGTGGGCCTGCTACTCGCTGACAGTCTGCACTCTCCCTTAGGTAATAGGCTCTGCGATCACCGGCAGATTGCACATACGCCTATATATATATATAGAAAGATGGATGAATGATTGCTTCTCGATCTTGATTTGAACAATAGACATTATTACTTCTGTTTTGTTGCGTTGTTGTTTACTTGTACTCTTCCTTCAACACAACATATCCATTAGGACTTCTACAAAAACACACAGACACATTCACAATGTCTAGTAAAAGAATATCAAAGGAGCTAAACGACCTGGCCAAGGACCCAATCAGCTCTTTCTCGGCCGGTCCAGTCGGCGATGATCTCTACCACTGGCAGGCATCTATCATGGGTCCATCTGACTCTCCATATGCGGGCGGTGTCTTCTTCCTCACCATCAACTTCCCAACAGACTACCCATTCAAGCCACCTAAGATTGCTTTCACCACTAAGATCTACCACCCTAATATCAATGCCAACGGTAACATCTGTCTGGATATCCTGAAGGACCAGTGGTCCCCAGCCCTGACGCTGTCAAAGGTTCTGCTGTCCATCTGCTCGCTGCTGACAGACGCTAACCCAGACGATCCTCTGGTCCCAGAGATTGCACACTTGTACAAGACCGATAGGGCCAAGTACGAGGCTACCGCCAAGGAGTGGACTAAGAAGTATGCTGTGTAAGCGGGAGGGAGCGTGTAGGACGTGCACGCTAAGAGAGTTGAAAAGAGGGTATATGCTAGCATATCTTTGTTTTCTCTCTACTTGCACCGTTGCTGATAAATATTGTCTGCGCTATACATACATATAGATTTTTTTTTAACAAATGGTCATACGTATTTTGTTCTCTTTGTTTGTTAGTTTGTTTGTTTGTTTTCATTTTTAGTTATCTCTGTCGCTATGTGTCTTTAGGGGTTATATAGCTTGTGGTTGATGCATGTGTGCTTTCATAGCTGTATAGTTTGAAAGTGATCATAGCAATCAGAATTTGCTAGATAATTAATAATTGGTTGGTTTTAGATAGAGACGTCATTGAGGGGTACCCACTAGCCGCTCCTGTGTACAGCTGGTTGGATTGTTCTGTGCAGTGTAACCTACATTTATCCGGCAATTCTTTTATTGTCACGTGACCACAACTGCCGGAACCAAAAAATCTCCGCGACGGGGAATTGAACCCCGATCTGGCACGCGACAAGCGCCCATTCTGACCATTAAACTATCACGGATGGAATTTTGTGACAGATTGAGCCTCATACTCAATACATAATGTAGCCAAATTTTGAATTTTTGGTTTTTGTTTATACATTGGTCGTTTCGAGAGTAATCCAGTCGCTGTTTAGTATTAGCAGATTAGACAGGATATTCTCCTGTCCACTGTTAATGTCGGTGTGTTTGACTAATTGCTCCGAACAGCTTATTTGATAAAATTGGAAGTCCACAACTTTCAACTTCATACATTTATTTATTATGAAGATATGGTGGGAATTCCATATCATACACAAATATCAATAATTTAGTTGGTTTTGTATGAAGACTGTTAATGACCGCGAAAGAACTCTTTCAAGTTATCGCCTCTCTGTAAGCTCGAAATAACAGATATAAAAAATATCTAATAAACTGTTTCATCCAGTCTCTTCACGGGCATACCTGTTTGTTTGTCCATACATATAATTGAAATGTATCAAGCAAACCCACGAATATATATTTACGCAATTTGAACCAAAATTAAGGATGGTGTCTGTCATCTTCAATTATTTTAATTATATTTCAAGCTAGAACTCAAATAGCTCGCCGGAGAAATGAATAATAACTCCAAAATAAACTAATCCATGTAAAATGTACTCCCGCTGTTCCGATAGAACTTGAGTTCATTTCCTGTTCATGTTCTCTTTAAATTATTCCACCATTTTATTTTGCAGGACCCACTGGCGGCATATTTTTTTTCGGCGCTTCCAAGGCGTTCGCCGAAAACAATCATTAACACAACAACATCCATTATAATACCGGTGACATTAGCATAACCCACAGGGAAACGAGAGGAAAAGAGAGGACATTGCTCATATAGCAGGACGTAACACGAATTCAGAAATACAGAAAATTGACCAACAAGTGTCCTTTGTCCCTTATTTGACCTCACGATCCTAAAATCGCACGCATCCCACCCAGAATGTTTAACGGTGTGCCGATCGTCAACTATCAGCAGACAAAGACTGGACCATTACTCCAGCTTACTGAAAAACTCTTAGCTAACAATGTATTCGATTCATATTTGACCCCCCAGCAAATTATTGTGCTGGAATTTGTTATTTCAATCCCAAGTAAAGATCAAAGGATACAGGCATGGGAAGAACTTATGAACGGAAACCTAACGCTAAACGTCCAGAACATCAATAATACAGACTCAACGGCACACACGATTGAGGAAAGTCTGTTGGATAGCGATGAACCTGTTGAAACCAGTATGAATGATGAGTTCTCCCAATTCGACCTGGAGGATCTTAAACAAACCATCAACGGTGCCACATTCATTGGTAATCTGTCATTGAAACTGCGCTACGTTTTATGGCAATATGCTATTGGGGGGGTGAATGGATTAGATCATGTAAATTTTGATGTTGAAACTTCTGAACCTACCGATGATGACTATATATTGTTGGATGTTGATGAAAGTGCCCAAGGGAGTACTGGTGAATCCCCAGAATCGGAACCAGTCAATGATCAGCATGTTCCGCCTCAACCAGAAAAGACAGTAACCCGTGAGGATGAAGATTACGACGATGACGATGACGACTATGATATGGATGAAGAGAAAGAGGAGCCGGGGCCATTGGCAGGCGATTCTGAGAAACAGAATGAATTGGGAGCTTCTGTCCATCTGGAAAAGGATTCGAATGATAAATCGATTTTGACAATGCAAATATCTAAAGAAACCTTGACAAAGTTAAGATCAACAAACGTAAATGGTGTGTTATCGCATTGGACTAAGATTTATCACAATTTCGAGTATGATAGGGAAACCATGCTAAAGCGATTAAAACTTGAAAAGGATGATGAACTCATAGAAACAGGTAAGAGGAAGAGACCTCATAAAGATATTGAGGAATCCAATTCGAAGAAGGATGTGGCAGCTGATGACGATACAAAATCAGAATCATCCGCAACCAATTCAAAGAATGAGTCTCAACCAGATGGGAAAAGGCCCAAACAAGAAAATACAACGGTCGCGCCCAACCTTGGTATTGCAAGTCTCTCAATAAAGCATTTGCTCTCTGCTATTCAGGAAAATAAATCAAAGCTTGATATCTCAGATTACGAATTGAAACACCTACTAGTTGACGTTAGGAAAAACAGATCAAAATGGGCATCAGACGAAAATATCGGCCAGGAAGAGCTATATGATGCCTGCGAAAAGGTTGTACAGGAACTGAGAAACTATACCGAGCATTCTACGCCATTTTTAAATAAGGTTAGCAAAAGAGAAGCGCCTAATTACCATCAGGTGATTAAAAAGTCAATGGACCTTAATACTGTCTTGAAGAAATTGAAAACATTCCAATACAAGGCTAAACAGGAGTTTGTAGACGATGTGATGCTTATCTGGAAGAACTGTCTAACATACAACTCAGATCCTACTCATTTCATGAGAGCACATGCTATTGCGATGCAGAAGAAAACTATGCAGTTGATTCCAATGATACCGAACATCACTATTCGTAAAAGAGCTGATATGGAGAAAGAGATAGATGAGATGGATAAAGATAAAGATTATGAGGATGAAGGTGATGAAGAAGTTGCCGGATCAGGAAGGAAAGGTTTAAACATGGGTGCCCATAAACCTGCGAATCCTGTAGCAGAAAATTCTAAGGAAGATACTCCAATATCAAATGGAGTGGACATACCTGTCAGCACTAAGGGTATTGATGATCCTTCAGAAGAAACAGGCTCTAAGGATAATGACCTGTCTAAAGATACCTCCAAAGAAAATTCCCATATCCCTGAAGGTTCTGAGGCAATGGCGGATGAATCGTCACAATCGCCAGGGAAGAAGACAGATGGTTCCATTTCAAATGAGTCTCCTATGGTCAAAGTGGAGACTGATGAAACAAAGACAAATACTGTAAACGAGAATGAAGATACGACTTCTGCGCCGAAGGGGAATGACGAATCCAAGGATACACCAACGGACGGCCCTAAAGAGGATGACAAGGGTGATGAGGACGACGAAGATGACGAAGACGATGAGGATGATGAAGACGAGGACGGTAATTTGATTAATTCCCAGGCATACTTGATGGAGAGAGATGATGATAAGGAAGATATCGAGATTTCCATATGGAAGTCTCTAACTGCTAAAGTTAGGGCTGATATTTGTCTAAAAAGATCAGACTACTTCAAGAATGATGAACTCAACTCACAGGCAAGTGCTTTATTGAAGAACCCTCTAAAGATGAAACCATTTGAAGTATTATTAAGTGAGTTTAAGGCGCAGCGCGAACTAGAGGTTTACAGACAGAAATTGGAACAGCAATCCCTCATGAAGGGCGGGTTTGGTACTGTTGTTAAATCAGAGGATCCAGAGGCAGCCATGTCATCTGTCCCAAATGATGTTGAAGCACCTTTATTTGACAAGGGTACGAATGAACTGGATATGGATAATACCACATTTTTGCAAGAATATGACACTAATAATCTATATCCAGAAATCGTATACACTGGTATTAACAAGGATGATTTGGACAAACAGGAAGATGCTGTCATCGATATTGCTCTTCAAGAGGGTACAGCTAAACAGAGTGGATATCTTGCAAATATTGAAAAGGGGCTGACCCCAAAACTTAACAAGAATATATCTTTGATACAGCAGATACGACACGTATGTCATAAAATCTCATTGATCAGGCTACTTCAGAGTCCTCATTACATGCAAAATCAGAAGAATGGCAATCCAGGGTCTGTTTTGAGCGCCCACCAATACAAGTACACCGATATCAATGACTCTGTTGATATAGATCCAGTCTCCCAATTACCTACGCACGACTTCCGCAACAACAAAAACCTAATAAGGAAGTTTATGCACAAGAATGTGTCTAAGATTGCAATGACTAATGGTTTTGAAACGGCTGAACCTACAGCTGTTGATATGCTCACTTCATTGGCAGGTGAATACATGACCAACTTAATTAAGACGATGAAGGTTCATACTGAGAGCGCATCATTGAACCGTACTGACGAGAATGAAATGCTCAAGCTAACTCTACTGGAGAACGGTATCAGTCGACCAGATAACCTGTACACATATCTTGAAATGGAATTTGATAAGAAACCAAGGAAATTAACCGATGTTAAGGGTAAGTTGGAGAACTTCCTGAAGGATCTTTTGAGACCTACTTTGCAAGAGCTATCCGAAAGAAATTTCGAAGATGAGAGTCAGAGTTTCCTGACAGGTGATTTCGCTTCTGAGTTGACGGGTGAGGATTTCTTCGGTTTCAAGGATCTTGGTCTAGAGAAAGAATTTGGTGTCTTAAGTTCCTCTGTCCCACTGCAGATGTTATCTGCCCAGTTCCAAAGTACTGATGGCGAGACCAAGGTTCAGGTTAAGAAATTACAGCCAGAGGAGTTCGAAAATGTACGCTATTCAAGAATAACCAAAGAATCTATCGATTCTGGGATATACTTACCGATCTTGGAGCCGCTACTGCTTTCCTCGTATGAGAAGTCGAAATTATACATAACGAAACCTCCCAAGGGTATCATTATTGAAGAAAAGATCAAGAGGAAGGAGACGGATCCAGATGCACCAGGTTTCATTCTCCTCGAGGACGATGAAATCAAGTTGAAGAAAGGAAATTCCAGGCTTAGATTGCCACCTATTGGTGAAATCAGCACCGCCTACAAGAACAGGCCGATTACTAAAGCATTTATCCTACCTGAGGAACCTGAAAAACCAAAGATTGAGCCGAAGTTGGATTCCGCTGCAGGAAATGGAACTAGCGACAATTCATTCTTGCTCTCTCAAACAGAAGAGGTCAGCTCGACACCTCTTGGTCTCCCTACAACCGTAGGGTCAATTGGTCTTGAAACCAGTGTACTTTCGGATGTCCCAGACGCAAACTCTGCATCTTTCAGTTTGAATCTTCCAAGAGTCACGGAGAAATAACTCCACAGAAACGGTCAGTAACACTTGTGTATATGTGTACGTATGTATATATTGATAATAGTATAAGGTTTACAATTATTTGTTACAATGCATCGGTGCTCGAGGGAGTTCGTGCACCGGGTAAACTCCGCGGCACACTAACTAACTAATGTGTCTTGAACAGCGCGTCGAGAGCTTTCGAAAGAAAAAAAAAATGTAGGCCGTGCGAACAGGCCCACATTATACAAATAGGGTTAACAGTTTAGTAACCTTCACAACTTTCTTCTTGATAGAGATGTAGTTTAGGCACATTAAGAAACTACAATTGTGCTAGTCCATTCGTTGGTAAAAGTAAGATGGATAAATTTAAGCTACCAGGATTTGGAAGAGGGGTTGGTCATAGTAATGCGCCACCCGACATGAGCAACGTGGATCAGAGACCACGCCGCCTTTTGATGGCTAACTCGCCCAATAATTCATTTGCTCTGGCTAATGTCGTCGCTGTTAATGCGAGTGACTTCCCGGATAACATTTATGTTCTAATTGACAATCTCTTTGTGTTCACTACCAAGCATTCCAATGATGTTGCACCAGGTACAATAGGTTTGAACGGTAATCAGCGTAGTTGGGGTGGTTGGTCCCTGAATCAGGAAATCCAAGCTAGAGCTTTCGACCTATTCAAGTACTCTGGTAAGAGAGCCTACTTAGGAACTTTAGATATTGAGATTTCCTTCCGGTCCCGTGGTAAGGCGGTGAGCACTCCATTCGACCAGGATGAACTTGCCAATCAGTTCATCAAAACATTTGAGTCGCAGATTTTCTCCCCAACCCAATACCTTATTATGGACTTTAAGGGTCACTACTTCGATCTGAGAGTAAGAAACCTGCAATCTATCGACCTTGGCGACATTGAGATGAGTGGTGAAGTCCAAACACGTATTGAGGCCAAGGGTATTCTAACCAAGCAGACACAAATTAACTTCTTCAAGGACAGAGAGGGTCTTGTTAACCTGAAATCTGCCAACTCTATGAGACCTAGAACCGATGCTGTCATCAGAGCTGATTTCAAGTTTGAGGACCTGGGTGTCGGTGGTCTGGACAAGGAGTTTACTAAAATCTTCAGAAGAGCCTTCGCGAGTAGAATCTTCCCACCAGCAGTTATTGAGAAGCTGGGTATTACTCACGTGAAGGGTTTGCTACTTTACGGTCCACCTGGTACAGGTAAAACGCTTATCGCCAGAAAAATTGGTAAAATGCTTAATGCTAAGGAACCAAAGATTGTGAACGGTCCAGAAATTCTAAGTAAGTACGTCGGTTCTTCCGAAGAGAATATCAGAAACCTTTTCAAGGATGCCGAGGCTGAATACAAAGCCAAGGGAGATGAATCTTCTTTGCATATTATCATTTTCGATGAGCTGGATTCCGTTTTCAAACAGAGAGGTTCCCGTGGTGATGGTACAGGTGTTGGAGATAATGTTGTTAACCAGCTTCTGGCGAAGATGGACGGTGTGGATCAATTGAATAACATCCTGGTCATTGGTATGACCAACCGTAAGGATCTGATCGATATCGCTTTGCTGCGTCCTGGTAGATTTGAAGTTCAGGTTGAAATTCACTTGCCTGATGAACCAGGTAGACTTCAGATTTTTGAGATTCAGACTAAGAAGATGAGAGAGAATAACATGATGGACAGCGATGTTGATCTCGCTGAGTTGGCCAAATTGACCAAAAACTTTTCCGGTGCCGAAATTGAGGGTCTGGTGAAGAGTGCCAGTTCTTTCGCCATCAACAAGACAGTCAACATTGGTAAGGGCGCTACGAAGTTAAATCCAAAAGATATTGCAAAGTTGAAGGTCACCAGAGATGATTTCATGAACGCATTAAGTGAAGTTACTCCTGCCTTCGGTATTAACGAGGAAGATTTGAAGTCCTGTGTGGAGGGTGGCATTATTCCATACTCAGATAGGGTTAATGCTATCGTAAAGAACGGTGAGCGTTATGTACGTCAAGTCCGTGAGAGTGAGAAGTCAAGATTGGTATCTTTGCTAATTCATGGTCCACCAGGTTCGGGTAAAACTGCGCTTGCAGCTGCCATTGCTTTGAAGTCTGAATTTCCATTTATCAGACTAATCTCTCCAAGCGAGCTGTCAGGTATGTCTGAGAACGCAAAGATTGCGTACATCGACAACACTTTCCGTGATGCTTACAAGTCCCCTATGAATATCCTTGTTATTGATTCCATCGAAACGCTGGTTGACTGGGTACCAATTGGTCCAAGATTCTCCAACAATATTCTGCAAGTTCTAAAGGTAGCACTTAAGATTAAGCCACCTGAGGGCCGTCGTTTACTGATCATGACTACTACTTCTGCGTACTCTGTCTTGAAGCAAATGGATATATTGAGTTGCTTTGATAACGAAATTGCCGTGCCAAACATGACAAACCTGGACGAGTTCAACAATGTTATGATCGACTCGAAGTTCCTTGGTGATGAAGATAGAGTAACTGTAGTGAACCAGTTAGCCCAGAGCATTCCAAACTTCAACATCAGTATCAAAAAGGCACTAACTAACATTGAAACTGCTAGACACGACACTGACCCAGTCAATGAGATTATAGATTTGATGACCCAAACTGTATAGTTAATTTATGTACGTGAAATATCCCCGAGATATTTTGCAGCTTTAAAAATAAAAAGTATTTCATTAAGTAAATAGAACGTAGATATAGATCACGTCTATATCCTACTTTGCACTACATGTCTTCGAGTTAATTCCAATACTACATCTATATTAGTATAGAGACGCCAAACTTAATTAATTGTGCGGGTAACTTTTCTTATGAAAATTTTTTTCACTGGGTACACCAAACCACCGGGCGATGACGGCTACTACGTTCATGCCGCATAAAACTTCGACAAGATAGGCAGAGCTAAGTGAACTATAGGCCTGAACGTAAGTTGTTTTACACGTTTGATTTGGTTTCAAAAAGTGAGATCCATAATCACATTCAATTGCAATGGCCCCACCACCACTACGTCCAGAGAACGCTCTGAAGAGAGCTGAGGATTTGATTGCTGTCGGCGAGAGCCAGGCTGCCCTACAGTCTCTATTTGACTTCTTCACCGCCAGAAGAATCCGTTGGGCCGACCCAGCCAGTGTTGAGCCAGTCGTGTTCAGATTCCTTGAGCTAGGTGTTGACCTAAAGAAGGGAAGAACTCTAAGAGATGGTCTTCACCAGTACAAGAAGCTTGTCCAGGGCTCCCCAGAGGGTCTAGCTTCCGTCAGTGCTGTCTCCCGTAAGTTCATTGATGTTGTTGAGAAGAAGATCGCTTCCGAGCAGGCTAAGGAGGACCAGAAGTCTGAGGAGGAGGACGATGATCTAGAGGGTGGTATCACCCCAGAGAACCTCCTTATCTCTGCCTACGAGGAGGACCAGTCCGTTGCCGGCTTCAATGATGAGGCTCTAACTTCCTGGATGAGATTCACATGGGAGTCTTACCGTTCCGTCCTAGACCTTCTAAGAAACAACTCCCAGCTCGAGATCACTTACTCTGGTGTTGTTAACAGAACTATGATGTTCTGTCTAAAGCACGGCCGTAAGAACGAGTTCAAGAGACTGGCTGACATGCTACGTCAGCATTTGGATGCTGCCAACTACCAGCAGAGTAAGTCTGGTACCAACATTGTCGACCTAAGTGACAAGGAGACCCTACAACGTTACCTAGACCAGCGTTTCCACCTGGTCAACTGCTCTGTCAAGCTTGAGCTATGGCATGAGGCCTACAGATCCATTGAGGATGTCTTCCACCTGATGAAGCTTTCCACTGTTTCTCCAAAGGCTTCTACTCTGGCCAACTACTACCAGAACATTGCTAAGGTCTTCTTCGTCTCCGGTGACTCTCTGCTGCACACCATTGCTATGAACAAGTTTTACAGCCTGTTCCTATCCAACCCAAACGCTACCCCAGAGCAGTTCAAGGAGCATGCTTCCACCATCTTCTTATCTGTCCTAGCTGTTAAGCTGGACGACCTTCCAACTGTCGGTTACAACCGTTCCTTCCGTCTATACCGTCTTCTAGGTCTGGAGGGTAAGCCAACCAGAAAGGAGACCATGGACCTTCTTCTACAGGAGGACTTCTTCAAGTATGTGGATGAGGATGTCAAGGCTCTATACAATGCTATGGAGGTTGACTTCTCTGCTGAGGGTATCAAGGAACAGCTAAAGCAGCTTCTACCAAAGCTAACTGCTAAGTCCTACTTCGCTCAGTACGTTAACTCTATCAGAGACGTCATCGTTAGAAGATCTATCGTTGAGGCTTCTGCCAAGGCCTCCATGAAGCTAGCTGACCTTTACTCTCTAGTCACTCTTCCAGAGCCATTTGACCTATCTGCCTGGAGTATTGAGAAGTCTCTGTTAGAGGCCGCTGTCGAGGATTACGTTTCCTTCACTATTGACCATGTCGCCAATGAGATTGTCTTTACTCAGGATCCATTCGTCACCTTCGAGCAGGCTTCTGCTGAAGTCGAGGCTGAGGCTGAGGAGGCCGAGGAAGGTGATGAGATTCCAGAGGAAGGTGAGGAGGAGGATGCTGAGGAGTCCACTGAGAAGACTGCTGAGGAAGGTGAGACTGCTGAGGAAGGTGAGGACGGTACTGCTGCTGCCGAGCCAGAGGTTATCGTCACCCGTAACTCTTACATCCGTAACAGATTGTCTGAGCTTTCGAAGACTCTTAAGGAGGTTGAGTCCTTTGCCTCCCTACCATACATCGAGAAGGTCAAGCTTGCTCGTGAGAGTCTGATTGAGAGAAACAGAGAGTCCATCGAGAAGGCCAAGGCTGCTGCTGAGGAGAGAGCTCAGAGACGCCAGGAGCAGAGAGAGAAGTACCAGGAGGAGAATGCTCTCCATGCGGAGGCTGATGCGGAGTTGAGACAGAAGCGTAACCTTGAGGAGAAGGCTCTTATGGAGGCTAAGCTTGCTGAGGATACCCGTCAACGTCAAATTGAAAAGAAGAAGCGTGAGTTCGCTGCTATGCAGAAGCAGCTTATCCTAAAGACTATCGCTGAGGTCAACGAGCAAGGTAAGACTTACATCGACCCAGCTCTTGCCGACACCATGGAGATCAAGGATGTTAAGAAGCTTATTGTTGAGCAGGTCTCTAAGGACCAGCTTGAGCTGCAGGAGAAGGCCGAGTACGCCAGAAACAGAGTTGACTACACTGAGAGAGCTTTCAGAAAGACCGAGCTGCCACTGCTACAGGCCGAGGCTGAGACTCACAAGGCAACTGATATGAAGAAGTACGAGGCTCAGAATGAGAAGATCATTGCTGCTGCCAAGGCCGAGTTCGATTCCAAGATGGAGGACCATGCCCGTCTGACCGGTGTCTACTCCGACTTCCAGGCTCTAAAGTCCAAGCTGCTTTCCTCTCACGAGGCTGAGTTCGCGGAACAGCGTGCTGAGCAGATGACCAAGTACGAGGCTGCCAAGCAGGCCCGTATTGAGGAGGTCCGCCAGAAGCGTTACGAGGAGCTAATCGCCCAGCGCAAGGCCGAGATCGCCGCTGCTGAGCGTGCTGAGCGTTCCAAGGCTGACGATGAGATGATGCGCAAGAGACAGGAGATGGAGAATGCCGTTGCCCAGAAGAGTTCTGCCGGCGCTGCTGCTTCCTCTTCCGGTGCTTACACCCCACCTTCTGCCCGCTCTGCCTACACCCCACCTTCTGCCCGTGCTGCTTACACTCCACCTTCTGCCCGTGCCCCAGTCGCCAATGATGGCCCAAGAGCCAGTCCATTTGGTGCTGCCAACGCTGGCAGACAGGACGACATTGCTCGTAGACAGCGTGAGATGGAGGAGGCTGCTGAGAAGAAGAACAATGCCAGCCGCCCACCAGCCGGTTCCGCTCCAAGAGCCAACCCATTCGGCACTATGAACGATGCTAAGCGTGACGAGATTGCCCGCAAGCAGCGCGAGATGGAGGAGGCCCTTGAGAAGAAGACTTCCGCCCCATCCGGCGATGCTCCAGCCAGAAAGGGTGCTTACGTTCCACCTTCCAGAAGAGCTAGAAACTAAGTATGAATGTAAAGAAACTGTGTATATTGGTATAGTCGTTAATCAACGTCATTAAGAAGAGCAGGGTGTGTGTTACGTAGCTACAAAATGTTGATGTGTCGTTGCATTGCCAATGCAAGATCGAGACTTGGCAAAGGTGTTCATTAGAGAGGATACCACGCATTTACAAAAAAATAAAAGAATTTGTTACGTATTAATATTAGTCTAAACATAGCATATATAAATATAATATAACTATCTATCGTTATCACCGGCGAGACGACGACACCCCAGGCATCGTACCCCGCCCTATGCGCACGCATACCACTGCGTGTTGATGGAGAAAGGGTTGTGGCGAGATAATCCGTTCACAGTGTTGTGAAGAAGTGCATCACTCACAGTGTTGTAAACGAATGCATCACCCACAATGTTGTAGCGAGATAATCCGCTCACACTGTTGCGAAGAATGTATCGCTTACAGCAGAGCCAGAGCGACGGCAGCGACGGCGCCCATGACGGAGTTGACAGGGGCGAAGTCCTGAGCGGCCAGACCCTTGGACTTCTTGGACTTGGTGGAGGAGGAGGAAGAAGAAGAAGAGGAGTCGGAGTCGGAAGTGGAGTGGGACTTGGAAGAGGAGGAGGTCTTGGAGCCGGAGGAAGTGGAGGAGATGACGGAGGAGGAGGAGACGGCGCCGTTCTTGCAGACGAAGGAGTCACCCTGGATGGCGCCGTTGCTCTGCAGCTTCTTGATGGCGCTGCAGGAGAAGTTGGAGGCGTTAGTCTCGATGGTGGCGCCACCTCTGACGGACTTCAAGGAGGAGAGGTCCAGAGTGTCGAACTCACCGGTGACGATGACGGCACCGGCGATGGTCTGCAG
Organism: Maudiozyma pseudohumilis; assembly: GCA_030579215.1. Classification (NCBI taxonomy): domain Eukaryota; kingdom Fungi; phylum Ascomycota; class Saccharomycetes; order Saccharomycetales; family Saccharomycetaceae; genus Maudiozyma; species Maudiozyma pseudohumilis. The sequence goes on from JAKTPZ010000058.1 coordinate 20,134, forward strand.
GTTGGAGAAGCCGGAGATGTCGGTCAGCTTGGTGTTGTTGGCGACGACGAATCCACCGCCGACGGAGGTCAGGTTGCTGCAGTCGAGGTAAGTCAGCTCGTCGTTAGAAGTGACGAAGAAAGTCTGGCCGACCTTGGACAGCTTGCTCAGGGAGATGTTGGCGATGGTGTTGTTGATGAAACCGAGGGAGGCGTTGACGGTCTCCAGCTTTGGGAAGGTGGCGACCTCGACGTCTCTCAGGGTGATGTTGTTGGCCCACAGCAGGTCGTTGAAGGAGACCTGGGTGGACTCACCGTTGAAGGAGATCTGCAGGGAGTCGCTGACGGTCTCCAGGGAGGAGTTGAAGGCGGAGAGGTATCTGTTGTTGTTGATGTTCAGCTCGGCGACCTCCTTCAGGGTGGAGAAACCGTTGACGGACTCGAGGGTGGTGTCTGAGACCTGGATGTTGTTGGCCTTCTGCAGGTTGGTGGAGAAGGTGGAGATGGCTGGCAGGGTCAGCAGGGTGATCGAGTCGACCTGCTGCAGGGACCCGAAGGAGGCGGAGGTCAGGACGGTCAGCTCCTGCAGGGTCAGGCCGCCGGTGACGACGGTCAGCGAGTCGGCGGAGAAGTTGACGAGGTTGGTGGCGTTGTAGACGCGCAGGGAACCGTCGATCTTCTTGACGTTGGCAAGGGCGGCGGAACCAAGCTCACCGGTGATGGTGAGGTTACCGGAGATCTCGGTACAGCCGGCGATCTTGTCCAGGTCAGCCTGGGCAGTCATGGTGGCGGAAGTACCTAGAGAGCAGCCACTGGCGATGCTGGCAGAGGAGGTAGCGGTAGCGGAGGAAGTAGAGTTGGCGCTGGAGCTGGCAGCGAGAGCTGGGGCAGCCAGAAGCGCGGCGGAAAGGACAGCCTTGTGGTATTGCATTTGGTGTGGGTAAGTGAGTGGACTCTGGTGAGATTAGGCGATGCTAAGGGGGAAACGGGGAAAAGAAGCAAAAACAAGCAAAAGCAGAGTGAAAGCAGGGATAACACTTGGGTAAAGCGACAGAATTAAATAACAAAGGAAATATATACTCGCCACTACTTATAAACAAATGGCAAGATCATGCGAGTGCCAGAGTGCCAGGGCGAGTGCCAGAGCAATTACAATTACAACTACAACTACAACAGTGCAACCGCACAGCGACCCCGCAGCTACTTGCATATAACACCATCACCCTCGAGGGTGCCGAGGGAGACGAGTAGCCCATTGGCCGTGTTGTTGTGTTTTCATGCGTCTCTGTTTTGTGTTGTCCTTTGTTGCTGTTGTTGTTGTTGATGGTTTGAAGAGCCCAGAGGCGAGGGCGCAGAGCACAGCGCAGAGCACAGCGCAGAACGCGAATATTGTTTCAGCGCGACCCCTTTTGCACAGACACGGCCGCACGGATCGGGGGCACACCCACACCGGCAAGAAAAATTTTCGCGGTGTTGTTAATTCGCGGTGTCGCGTTGTGCCCTGCGGTGTTTTCTGAGAGCGGGCTGGGCCGTGAGTGCTGCCGTTTTGGGCGTGGCTGGGGGGCGGTTGCACGGGGGTCTCTCTGGCGGGGGCAGTGGGTTCTTGCACAATACGCTCTGGTGCAGGATTGTTGCACAGGGAGTTCTAGGCAATGCTAAATGGGCGTTACCCTCTCGGGTAATTGCGCTTGTGCGGATTCTTCACTGCGTTCAATTGTGCGGATTCTACGCTGCGTGGCACTTGTGCGGATTCGTTCCCCTGTGGCAATTGTGCGGATTCTTTCCCCTGTTGGGCAATATTTGTGATCGGGCGCGAATTTGCGTTTTCGTCTGTGGTGATGACAGGTGGGTGTGCGCGAGCGAAGCGAGTGCCGAAAGCAGCGAGGCTGGTGTGTGGGTGTGGGTGTGTGATGTGTGATGTGTGGGTGTGTGGGTGTGTGGGTGTGTGGGTGTGGGTGTGGGTGTGTGGGTGTGGGTGTGGGTGTGTGGGTGTGGGTGTGGGTGTGTGGGTGTGTGGGTGCGTTTGCGCTGTCCCTACAAGGCGCTGTCCCTACAAGGCGCTGTCCCTACAAGGCGGTGTCCCAGGCCGTGTAAAGGGGAGGTACCACACACCCACACCACACCGCCACACACACACAACACCACAAACATGATCAACGCAGCCGCCACACAAAGAGTGCTGGAACAGGCCCTCCGGCCCGTGTCCACGCAGCCCGGCAGTGTCGACGCAAGCGAGTGCAGCGTCTCCCTGCAAGACTGCTGTCTCCTCTCTGCGCGCAACGGCTCCATCCTCCTGCACGCAACGACGCCGTCTGGTCTCTCTGCCTCGTCTGGCAACCCCTCTACCGACCCCTCCGCGCTCAACAACCTGCGCATGATGGCCCTCCTGTGCAAGGACAAGTGGGCGGAGAACGAGAACGATGCGGAAGGTGAAGGCGATGCTGAGAGCACGCCGTACACACACGCCAACACGCGCATATACACATACGAACTGGAGGGGCTGCACGCCGCCATCGCCCGCATCGCGCACAGCGACCTGCTCCTCCTGTGCATCGCGCCCAGGGCGTTTCCCTTCGGGCTGCTGGCAAGGCGGGCCGGCGCGTTGCTGGACGCGTGCGGGGCGCTCGCGGGATACACGATGGGTGGCCGGAGCGGCGGGGGCGCAGCCGCCGACGCGTAGCCGCGGGTGTGCTTTCCCCTTTAGGAGTAGCCGCGGGTGTGCTTTCTCTATTGGGTGTGCTTTCCCCTTTAGGAGTAGCCGCTGGGCGTAGCCGCTGGGTGTTTCCCCCGGGTGTTTCCCCCGGGCGTTTCCCCTTTGGGAGTAGCCGCGGGTGCACCCCGTACTATTACTCCATACGGAATAGCCGCGCACCCACACTCTTATACATGCACTACCATATACTCTTATACACGCCCAGTACCACATATTACACATCCATGCTCTGATATACACCTCGCACTAATACATCTGCACCTCGCACTAATACATCTACACCTCGCACTAATACATCTGCACCTAGCGCTAATACATCTACACCTCGCACTAATACATCTACACCTAGCACTAATACATCTGCACACACCAGTATCCCGTACCTTAATATATATACATACGCTAATACCCGTACCTTGATATATATACATACCAATATCCCAAGGCCTGGTATGTATACATACTAGTGCTAATACACACACACACTAATGTATAAACACGATAATAAGCGCACACTACTATATCCACACGCACACACACTACTATATCCACACACACATGATAATAAGCGAACACACACCTCGCGCCTCGCACCTCAAGCCTTACACCTCGCTTCGCTCGGTGCAAGGCTTGAGGCTTGAGGCGCTCAGCGCTCAGCGCTCGGCACAGCCGCGCACCCGAAAATTTTCAATCAAGGGGTGCAACGCGACCGGCACGCGTCTATGCGTATGCACTTACAGGGCAACACCCCACACCACCCAGGCAACACAACTTATATCCTCGGCCAAGAGTGCAGAGCGGTATAGCAGCGGATATAAACACGTTGCAATCGACACAGCAGTGTAACGCGGTTGAGGGGTATACAAGCATACACAGACGCTCAGTGACCTCACTTCAATCACTCGTTTGTGCTAGCACCCACGCCACCACGCGTATACAGACATATACGGACGCTCTGTGTTCTCACTTCGAACACATCGCTTCATTCAAACACCCACACCACGCGTATACAGACGCTCTGTGTTCTCACTTCGTTCGAACACATCGCTTCGAACACATCGCAATGGACTCCCTACTGCGCAACCCCAAAACTCCCTCGCTCCCCCGCCACCTCAGCGGCTCGCACACCCCCCGCGGACACACGCCGCAGACACAGGCGCACGCCCAGCTCCTGGCGTGGCAGGCCCAGTGGCGCCGCCGCTTCCAGCACACCCTCTCCTTCTACTTCGACACCCCGTCCCTCCTCTCCCGCCACAACAACCTCAAGAACGTCGCGCAGCAGCGCGTCACACAGCTGCAGCGCAAGGTGCGCAA
>JAKTPZ010000058.1:24158-56207 GCA_030579215.1 Maudiozyma pseudohumilis
GGCCGCCGGTGACGACGGTCAGCGAGTCGGCGGAGAAGTTGACGAGGTTGGTGGCGTTGTAGACGCGCAGGGAACCGTCGATCTTCTTGACGTTGGCAAGGGCGGCGGAGCCAAGCTCACCGGTGATGGTGAGGTTACCGGAGATCTCGGTACAGCCGGCGATCTTGTCCAGGTCAGCCTGGGCAGTCATGGTGGCGGAAGTGCCTAGAGAGCAGCCACTGGCGATGCTGGCAGAGGAGGTAGCGGTAGCGGAGGAAGTAGAGTTGGAGCTGGAGCTGGCAGCGAGAGCTGGGGCAGCCAGAAGCGCAGCGGAAAGGACAGCCTTGTGGTATTGCATTTGGTGTGGGTAAGTGAGTGGACTCTGGTGAGATTAGGCGATGCTAAGGGGAAAAAGAAGCAAAAACAAGCAAAAGCAGAGTGAAAGCAGGGATAACACTTGGGTAAAGCGACAGAATTAAATAACAAAGGAAATATATACTCGCCACTACTTATAAACAAATGGCAAGATCATGCGAGTGCCAGAGTGCCAGGGGGAGTGCCAGAGCAATTGCAATTACAACTACAACAGTGCAACCGCACAGCGACCCCGCAGCTACTTGCATATAACACCATCACCCTCGAGGGTGCCGAGGGAGACGAGTAGCCCATTGGCCGTGTTGTTGTGTTTTCATGCGTCTCTGTTTTGTGTTGTCCTTTGTTGCTGTTGTTGTTGTTGATGGTTTGAAGAGCGCAGAGGCGAGGGCGCAGAGCCCAGCGCACAGGGCGAAGAGCACAACGCGAATATTGTTTCAGCGCGACCCCTTTTGCACAGACACGGCCGCACGGATCGGGGGCACACCCACACCGGCAAGAAAAATTTTCGCGGTGTTGTTAATTCGCGGTGTCGCGTTGTGCCCTGCGGTGTTTTCTGAGAGCGGGCTGGGCCGTGAGTGCTGCCGTTTTGGGCGTGGCTGGGGGGCGGTTGCACGGGGGTCTCTCTGGCGGGGGCAGTTGCACGGTGTGTTCTGAGACAGAGGGCAGTTGCACAATACGCTCTGGTGCAGGATTGTTGCACAGGGAGTTCTAGGCAATGCTAAATGGGCGTTACCCTCTCGGGTAATTGCACTTGTGCGGATTCTTCACTGCGTTCAATTGTGCGGATTCTACGCTGCGTTGCACTTGTGCGGATTCTTTCCCCTGTTGGGCAATATTTGTGATGGGGCGCGAATTTGCGTTTTCGTCTGTGGTGATGACAGGTGGGTGTGCGCGAGCGAAGCGAGCGCCGAGCGAAGCGCCGAGCGAAGCGAGGAGCGAAGCGAGGAGTGGTGTGTGGGTGTGTGGGTGTGTGGGTGTGTGGGTGTGGCCGGGTAGTGATGGGTTTGCGCTGTCTCTACAAGGCGCTGTCCCTACAAGGCGCTGTCCCAGGTGGTATAAAGGGGAGGTACTACACACCCACACACACCACACACACCAGCACACCACAAACATGATCAACGCAGCCGCCACACAAAGAGTGCTGGAGCAGGCCCTCCGGCCCGTGTCCACGCAGCCCGGCAGTGTCGACGCAAGCGAGTGCAGCGTCTCCCTGCAAGACTGCTGTCTCCTCTCTGCGCGCAACGGCTCCATCCTCCTGCACGCAACGACGCCGTCTGCCCCCTCTGCCTCGTCTGGCAACCCCTCTACTGCCTCTGGCAACCCCTCTACCGACCCCTCCGCGCTCAACAACCTGCGCATGATGGCCCTCCTGTGCAAGGACAAGTGGGCGGAGAACGAGAACGAGAACGATGCTGAAGGTGAGGGCGATGCCGAGAGCACGCCGTACACACACGCCAACACGCGCATATACACATACGAACTGGAGGGCCTGCACGCCGCCATCGCCCGCATCGCGCACAGCGACCTGCTCCTCCTGTGCATCGCGCCCAGGGCGTTTCCCTTCGGGCTGTTAGCAAGGCGGGCCGGCGCGTTGCTGGACGCGTGCGGGGCGCTCGCGGGATACACGATGGGCAGTGAGGGCGGCCGGAGCGGCGGGGGCGCAGCCGCCGACGCGTAGCCGCGGGTGTGCTTTCCCCTTTAGGAGTAGCCGCGAGGTGTGCTTTCTCTATTGGGTGTGCTTTCCCCTTTGGGAGTAGCCGCGGGTGTGCTTTCTCTATTGGGTGTGCTTTCCCCTTTAGGAGTAGCCGCTGGTGTGCTTTCTTTATTGGGCACAGCCCCGTACTATTACTCCATACGGAATAGCCGCGCACCCACACTCTTATACATGCACTACCATATACTCTTATACACGCCCAACACCACATATTACACATCCATACTCTGATATACACCTCGCACTAATACATCTGCACCTCGCACTAATACATCTGCACCTCGCACTAATACATCTGCACCTCGCGCTAATACATCTACACCTCCCACTAATACATCTACACCTCCCACTAATACATCTAGACATACCAGTATCCCGTACCTTAATATATATACATACGCTAATACCCGTACCTTGATATATATACATACCGGTATTTCAGGGCCTGGTATGTATACATACTAGTGCTAATACACACACACACTAATATATCCACACACACCAATGTATATACACGATAATAAGGGCACACTACTATATCCACACACACACACACACACACTAATATATCCACACACACATGATAATAAGCGCACACCCACACCTCGCGCCTCGCACCTCACGCCTTACACCTCGCTTCGCTCGGTGCAAGGCTTGAGGCTTGAGGCTTGAGGCGCTCGGCACAGCCGCGCACCCGAAAATTTTCAATCAAGGGGTGCAACGCGACCGGCACGCGTCTATGCGTATGCACTTACAGGGCAACACCCCACACCAGCCAAGGCAACACAACTTATACCCTCGGCCAAGAGTGCAGAGCGGTATAGCAGAGGATATAAACACGTTGCAATCGACACAGCAGTGTAACGCGGTTGAGGGGTATACAAGCATACACAGACGCTCAGTGACCTCACTTCAATCACTCGTTTGTTCTAGCACCCACGCATATACAGACATATACAGACGCTCTGTGTTCTAACACATCGCTTCATTCAAACACCCACACCACGCGTATATACAAGCATATACAGACGCTCTGTGTTCTCACTTCGTTCGAACACATCGCTTCGAACACATCGCAATGGACTCCCTACTGCGCAACCCCAAAACTCCCTCGCTCCCCCGCCACCTCAGCGGCTCGCACACCCCCCGCGGACACACGCCGCAGACACAGGCGCACGCCCAGCTCCTGGCGTGGCAGGCCCAGTGGCGCCGCCGCTTCCAGCACACCCTCTCCTTCTACTTCGACACCCCGTCCCTCCTCTCCCGCCACAACAACCTCAAGAACGTCGCGCAGCAGCGCGTCACACAGCTGCAGCGCAAGGTGCGCAAACACGGCGGCACCGTGCTGCCGTATTATAGCGCCGTGTCCGCGGACCCCGCGAGCACAGACCCCGAGCACACGGTGATAATCACCGCACAGCCGGGCAACTACCCCAACATGAAGGCGTGGGACCTCGACAAGGCGGCGCGCTTCTTCAGCAACTACGAGACGGATGTCCCGGGTGCGGGTGCGGGTGGAAGCATCGCCCTCCACAGTAACAGCCCCACCCACCCCTGCCTCGTGCCGCTGCAAGGAACGCCGCACATATACCTCTACGACATCCAGCAGCGGTACCGGCCGCTCATCGCCCGCTCGTGGGACATCGCCGTGCTCAACGCCGCGCGCAAGGAACAGCTGCCGTACCCGGTGCTGCAGCGCGACTCCGTGTGCGGCGCGTGCCCCTTTGAGAGGCGCCAGCGCCCCCCGCCAATCACAGCGGACCAGGGCGACCCCCTCGCAGACCGGAGATGCAATGGCGACCCCCTCGCAGAGCGGAGATACAACCGCGACACGCTCAACGAGCGGTACGCGCTCAAGTTGCGCCGGCTCTACGGCTCGGGACACGCACAGCCGCGCCAGTTGCGCGGGACGCGCACAGAGATGGCCGCAGACCTCGAGCTGCAGCCGGTGTGGGCACAGCGGCTGTACGCGCACTTCTCGGGCGCGAGTCTCAACTCGCGCAAGGTGCACCTGGCAAGGCAGGTCGCGCAGATGCAGATGCGCAGGGGCTACACGATGGACGTCGCCTTCAACAGTTTCAGTGAGGCGGGGGCGTACAACAATAGCGGGGGTGCTACGCACCTCGGCATGGATACTTTGCACCGCGGCAATGCCCTGCCCACGTCATCCGGGGACGAGGCGTCCCTCTCGTCCAACGACACGGTGGCCACGCTCACACTCTCGGAACTAGAAGACACGCACGAGCCGCGCACCTCCCTGTGCGAGCTCACGCTGGACGCCTCGCAGTTCTCCTCGCACCACGACTACACCGCGGTGAACGAGATGTCGCGGGGTGGTCCCGGTGCGCCCGCTGGCTTTGCAGCCGAACCAGTCAACCTCGGCGGCAAAGTGGCCGAGCGGTACTGCGAGATATGCAGGGCTCACTACGCGGGGGCCGTGCGCGAGCATGCCCTTGGGGCCGAGCACAGAGACGCGGTGAGCGGGCTGGACTACGCGCAGGTCGACAGGATTGTCGCGGCGGTGAGGGCCGGGCTTGCATGAGGGCCGGGCTTGCATGAGGGCCGGGCTGGCATGAGGGGCGCGCGCGTTGCATAGAGTGGACAGAGGGTAATTGTACGGAATATAGACATTAATGAAATTGTACAGAATATAGACATTAATGAAATTGTACAGAATATGGACATTAATGAAATTGTGCAGAATATGGACATTTGATAGTTTGTACAGAATATAGACATTTGATAGTTTGTACAGAATATAGACATTAATGAAATTGTACAGAATATAGACATTACATAGTTTGTACAGAATATAGACATTAATGAAATTGTACAGAATATAGACATTAATGAAATTGTACAGAATATAGACATTTGATAGTGTGCAGAACACAAACATTTGATTGCGCGTCGCTGCATGTTTCATTATTCTACGTACTATGTGCTGTATAGAGGTCGCGGGCTCCCGGTGTTCCAGAACGTTTCCAGAACGTTGCGCGGCCATTGGGGTTCCATTGCTTGAGACTAGAGAGCACACCCGTGATCGTAGAGAGGATACCCCGTGAGGGAAGAATACACCACCAACATACGAACTGTCTCGCTACGCTCGACAGATAGGGGGAGAATACACCACCAACATACGAACTGTCTCGCTACGCTCGACAGATAGGGGGAGAATACACCACCAACACACGAACTGTCTCGCTACGCTCAACAGATAGGGGAGTAGAGTACCCCACCAACACACGAACTGTCTCGCTTCGCTCGACAGATAGGAGAGTAGAATACACCGCCAACATACGAACTGTCTCGCTTCGCTCGACAGATAGGGGGAGATTACACCCCCCCGTCCAGCCCGAACAGCTGCTTCGACGTCGGCTTGTCCATCGATATCTGCCCATTCGGCAGGATATACGCCCCCGACCGCAGCTTGAAGTGCAGCTTGTAATGCCTCAGCATATTGCTCTTTGCGTTGAACGACTTGTCGCACAGCTTGTACGGGCACGAGAACGGCCTGTAGCCCGTGTGTATGTTCGTGTGCGTCTTGAGCGAGGACGGCCGCTTGAACCGCTTGCCGCACAGCTTGCAGCCGTACTTGAACTTCTGCGACTCATCGTACGTCGTGAGCGAGTCGTACTTCGCCTGCAACACGCTCTCGTCCACGCTCTCAGTGCCGCCACCGCCGCCGCTACGCGCAGACACCTGGCCCTCGCTCTTCGACCGCAGTTTCTTCACCTTGGCACTGGAGCGCTGCCCTTGTTGTGGGGCGCGGGGTTCCCCGACCATTGGAGATATCGCCTTGGAGGGAAGCGCCGCGCTCGTCGCCACGTAGTTGCGCGAGTCAGCGGCACCCGCACTGGCACTGGCACTGGCACTAGGACCCACACTGGCATCCCCGTAGACCATGCCGACGGGGAGCCCCATCTGCACGGGCATCCCGTACGACACAGGCATCCCGTACGACGGCACAGAACTGTACGGAACGGTGTACGACATCTGCATTTGTCCTGGGACATGTCCCAGTTGCGATTGTCCTGGGACATGTCCAAGTTGCGATTGTCCCAACTGCCCCTGTCCCAACTGCGCCTGTCCCAACTGCGCCTGCACAGGCACCGCGTACTGGCCCGGCATGGACCGCCACCAGTCGCCCGCGCCGTCCATCGCTGCGGCCGCCGCTGTGCTTTGTCCCATGGTGGACAATGTCCGAAAGTCTGTGGTGCTCGCACCCGCACCGCCGACACCAAGGCCGACACCAAGGCCCCTGCCGTACGCGTCTGTGAGAGTGTCGAATTTGAGAGGGTGTGCGTCCGCGTAGAGGGACGGCGTGGCGCTGTCGCTCAGCAGGGTGGTGCTGTTGGAGAGAGCGGCACTGCTGGGCAGCGCACTGCCGGGCAGCGCATTCGTGCCGGCACTAGAACTGCCTGTGTCATTGGCACCAGCACCAGCACCAGCACTGGCACCAGCACTGGCACCAGCACTTGTGCCGTACTTGATGTCGTAGGGGTAGGAGTACCCGGTGTTGTAGAGGGGAGCGTACGAGAGGCTCGTGTTGGAGATGTTTCTCCGGGGGTCTGTGTCGTAGTCCATCATGGGGGGTACGCTTCGCTATTGATATGCGCTACGCTATTGATACACGCTATTGATATGCGCTACGCTATTGATACACGCTATTGATATGCGCTATTGATATAATGATATTGGTATAGTCTATTGCTATACTCTTGATATTGGTATAATGATATTGATATACGCTATTGATATAATGGTATTGATATACTCTTGATATTGGTATACTCTCAATGTTGGTATACTCTCAATGTTGGTATACTCTCAATGTTGGTATACTCTCAATATATCTCTCGCAATATATCTATCGCGCCCGACACCGCACACTGCTTATCAAACGCCCAGCACCACACCGCCCTATATATAGGAAACACCCGAACTAAGGCAACCCTGCTCGACAGTGGAGATGTCTGAGAACACGCTGAAGGTGCCGGCGCACTGCACCGCAATGTCAACCTTAATGCAGCGATACAACGCCGAAATAAGCAGTGGCAGCAATCAAGGCAGCGGTGCTGTGCTCTGTACTCTTGCTCTGTACTCTTCCCTCTGTACTCTTACCCTTGCCCTCTTCCCTCTGTCTCTTGCTCCCCGGCCTTCGTCGTGGGGGACAGACGCTCTGTGCGTCGGAACAACAAGAGAACTGCGAGGGGAGCGGGCGGCGCTGCACTGCAAGTTGCAATACTGCGCTGCAATATTGCACACCCCAGAACACCACAGAACACCCCGCACAAAACGGCAAGGCGGGCCGCCCACCCCCTATGTGCTTATATAAGCCAAGCGGTCCCACACTCGCCTGGCAACAGCGCCGCCGTGAGTCTCTGCTGCGGGAGCCACAGCGTCGCCACAGCGAGTGCCCGTCCCTCGCCCTGACGATTTGCGCAGGGATGCTCTGTGCAGAGGTCTCGAGTGTGTGCGCAGGTCTCTGATGTAGGAGCGTGCGCAGTTCTTTAATATGTGTGCGCAAGTCTCTAATACAGGAGCGCAGTTCTCGACCGCCCAACCTCCAATCCCGCGCTCTATTTCCCAAATAGGCAGGGTGGGTGCGTTGTGGAAACTCTAATCTTGCAGGTCGGTGCCGAGGGTTGCTACGTGCTGCGGGAGGGTCTGAGCGTCTGAGGGCTGTTGGGCGGTTGGGCGTGTCGGGCGGTCGGGGCCATTGGGACACCGCCCCGGCAAGGGGTGGTGACGACACGGCTTGTCATTCCCGGTGCGCAGAGCGGTGCGGTGCACAGAACCCCGTTCTGTGCGCTGGGTTGTGCGCCATGATCTGTGCGGGGGGGTCTTTGAGGGGCGGCATGAAGCGCGGCCCGAATTCTCGTCGGGACGGCGTGTGCCTTCGCTACAGGCTTTTTTGCCCAGTGTTGCCCCCTTCCCTTGCCCCTTCCCCCTCCCCCTCCCGGGTCGTCCGTGGAGGTCTGTGTCGTTGGCCTCGGAGGTCTGCAATTCTCCACGGAGATTTTTGCAGTTTGCCTGCGTGAGTTCTGTGTGAATTTGTTTTTGTTGCAGGTCTCGCCCTCCGCTGGTCAATGCAGAGGCACGTTGACGGGAGCGTGGGGGGAGCGTATGGGTGCATGCAATTCCCAGAGAACTCACCGCACAGATCCCGGCGAGTCCCGGCGAGTCCTGTTGTCGGAGCTGCGGCTCCTGTGAACAAAAAATTGTGTGTGTTCCGCGGAACTGCGTGGGGGCGCGCGATACAATAGGGAGATCACGAGATAGATGGCCCGTGGGAGTTCTCTCGCCCTGTTCGTCCAGTGGAGTTCTATCTCCGCGGATCGTGTTTCCTTGTTGCCTGGCATTCCCCTCGTATCGCCCTCGTATCGCCCTCGTGTTGCATCTTGGACACTTTTCCGTGGGATGCACGTGCTGATCCCTGTGACTCTCCGATCCCACATATCACGCCATTGCGAGATGTGCATGGCTCCGGTGTGTTCTTGCATTTGCATATTATGTATGTCCGAGCATTTCTATATGTTATGTATGTCCGAGCATGTGCCTGAAGTAGTTCTCGTAGAATCCCGTGATCGGCACGTCTGCTCTTGTACTTATCTTCTTGCGCGCTTGTGCATGTGCTTGCCCTTGTGCTTGCCCCTGCCCTTGCCCTTGGGCTTTTGCCCCCCGCTGTCCCAACTTCACCCACTCTCGACACTCCGGGCATTGGACCCTCGTATGCTGTATTCCACCGTGCATGCTCGCCCTGTATGCAGTGGGTGTGGGGAGTGTGCCCGCTGGGTGCACGCCGTGGGCGAGGAGGTAGTGTCGCGCCGCGTCACGCGAGGGCAGCCAGTGGTGGCCGTAGCAGTAGTGGCACAGCAGTAGGGGGTCCTCGGGGGAGTGTGGCGGTGGGGTGTGTGTGATGTGTGGGGGGAGGGTAGAGTTTCCCTGGAGAGCGTGGGGAGTACAGTTTCCCTGAAGAGCGCCTTTCCCCGTGGAGACACGCTGTGCCAGTGTCCAGCCCGGTTTGGCGGCTTGGAGGCGCGCGGCTTTCCAGGGCGCGATGGTGTGGTGCTGGTAGAGGCGCGGGAGGAGGACGGTGAGGCCCGATTGGTGTTTGGGGAGATAAGTGTGGTCGGGGTGCGCGGGCAGGTTGACCGTGATGGTGTGTGTGTATGTGCTGGGGGTGGGGGTGCTGGTGTATGTGCTGGTGTATGTGCTGGTGTATGTGCTGGGGGTGGGGGTGCTAGCACTTTGGCCCGCGCTTTTGAGTGTGTTTCTGCTGGCGGGGCGGGAGTTGTGGGTGTTTGTGAGGTTTTGGAGGGCGCGGGTGTGTAGGTTGCGTGAAGGTGGAGGGGAGCGCGCTGTTGAAGGGGAGCGCGCTTGTGAATGTGTGCCTCTAGAAGGCGCTTGTGAATGTGGAGGGGAGGGCCCTCTTGAATGTGTGTCTCTAGAAGGCCCTTGTGAATGTGTGTCTCTAGAAGGCCCTTGTGAATGTGTGTCTCTAGAAGGCCCTTGTGAATGTGTGCCTCTAGAAGGCCCTCTTGAATGTATGCCTCTAGAAGGCCCTCTTGAATGCTCATACTCGGAGTGGTCCGAGTAATTTTCCTCTCCAGTGTCTATGTAGTGACGCAGCGGGTGTGCATGTGCGTGTGCATGTGCGTGTGAGTTCATTAGCTATATCTGTCAAGTGCTTTACGTAGCTGTGAAGGTGATGTTGCGCATGTACAGGTGACTGGCACGCTGCACTTTTTTGTACATCACTTGCGTCGATTTGTATGACGTTGCGACGTCCATTGTGACGTAAGTGCGGGAATTACTATCCTTGCGCTTGTTCCATTTATATCCTTGCGCTTGTTCCATTTATATCCTACCACACTCATTCCTTCCACACCTATTCCTTCTCATTCACCTCATCTCTTACGTCACAACTAATTATCACTTTTGTTTTTTTGTTTACGCCAAGCAGTTGCTCTGGAACCGTCTGATATCACCACTAAACGTAAAAATGTACAAGACGGGTCCAATGTTCCGAAACTCCGCAACGCGAAGACGAGCGCGCGAGCAATCCAAACAGGGCAATAATTGGGAATTTGCAGGAGAAAACAGCGCACTGGACAGGGGGTGAGACCTCCCTCGTATCCCTTGGAAGGGACCTTTACTGTAAGGGTGTGGGCATTACCACGCATACTACTACGTTTACACCACGGATACTAGGGGATGGGCTAGTTCGCACAGTGCCCCCTTGGTGGAGCGGTGTGGCCCGTTACTTATTCTTAATTATGCTATACTCTTCATTCGCGCCCCAGTAGCTTTAACGTTTAGCTATACCGGAGTATGCCGCCCAGCTTGCCCCTGGAAACTTGCCGGGATACGCCGGTCCCGCTCGGCCCACCACTTTCCCTGTTTAAGTGCGTACACCTTTGCACCCGCACCCTTTCCCTGTTTAAGTGCGTACACAATTTCCCAGTTTAAGTGCGCACACCATTTCTCCCCTTTAACTTCACCCCCATTCCCTACTTCCTGAGACAAAAGCCTATCTTCTAAAACCGCTGCCCTCCTTCCTGAGACAAAAGCCTATCTTCTAAAACCGCTGCCCTCCTTCCTGAGACAAAAGCCTATCTGCTAAAGCCGCTGCCCTCCTCCACTGGCACACACCCATCCACCGCTCACATATCCAACCCATTCTCCTGAGACCACAAGGACCAGCTGCACGAATTTCGTGATCGAGAACTGGATAATGCGGGATGACCACACACTCGCCAGCCCAGCCACGGCGGGCAGCAGGGCTGGGCGTGGCCTCTCCCGTACACCGAAAGAACAAGAGAGAATTCCCAAAGCTTATCTTTAATAAGCAAGTTTGAGACTACAGTAACCCAAGAAACATGCTGAACATTTTCTAGTTCTGCTGAGTCCATTTTCTCTCGATTATGGAAATTTTACGAATCGTTCTCTTTTCTTATAGAGTATAAAGTTATATATGTATTATATCACGAGTCTCTTATAACAGGTTCTCTCTCTGTTCCTTAGTCTCGGTTTACCCCTTGTTCCTAGCTCGGGTTGTCGTGGCGACGCGTCCGCGGTGCGGGTAAGACTTTTCATGTCTCAGAAATAATAAATGTGTTTTACAGTGCTATAGTGCATATTCCACTATAGTCTCGCAAAACAGCAGTAGCACCCCTCCCCATCCCCCCCATCAACGGTTTCCCTTCGAGGGATGGGAAACAGAGGGCGGGACAAATAATACTAGGATGTTCACAGAATACCCAGCAGGACAGTACCCACAGGGAGAGGGAGAGGGAGAGGGAGAGGGAGAGGGAGAGAGAGGGAGAGGAAGAGGGAGGGAGGGTGCTAGAGTACGTGAAGGAGCAACGGAGCAAGAGCAACCAGGAAGTTCAGCACAGCGACTTCAGAGGGTATATCTGGTAGTAGAACCACACACGGGCCGTGGAGGGAACTTGTACATGCAACCGGGGGGAAGGGGGCCGCTGGAACTTTATTACAAGGATACAATAGGGATACAATAAGGACAGGCCCTACGCCTCTTGAGTGAGCGTGGCAGCCTGCCGACGTTTCTCCGTGGAGCTATCCTGGCCTATCGCGCTTCCTTGTTCTCTTACTGGTCGCTAAAAGTTCGCAGCGCTGGGAATTGCACGCCATTTTTTTATTCAGGCGAGGCAAAAGTCGCAGGGCGACGAGGCCACAGCGAATTATACTTCCTCTGCGGGATTCAATGCTGTCGAGGAAAGTGGCGAGCGTTCAATCTGGCCCAAAACAAAATAAACAAAAGAGGTGGTCGAGCTGGCGGGAGCTCGGGTCGGGGACCCAGCTTGGGGTGTTTCTGCGTGGTTTTTTAAAACCGTAGTGGCAGGAAATGAACCTGCGAGACCCGCGAAGAGCTGGACGGAGGGCATTGCTGCTGCGAGGTTTGCTCTGTGGTGTCCCTTTCTCTCCGTGTTATCTGTGAAGGAAAGCGTATGACGAACATGGAATAGGTGCAAGAAGGGAGGAGACAGCGGCAGCGGCCTTCACTGTAACTCAGGTACAAGAGAACGGGCCAGAAGACGAGCGAGAGAACGGGCCAGAAGACGAGCGAGAGAACGGGTAAGAGAACGGGTAAGAAGACGGGCCAGAAGACGGGCTCCTAGTTGGCTTCAAACAAACCAGAAAGCTAGGGAATAAGGAAAAATAAAAAAAAAGTTATGAACAATACGCTCGAACAGTCTTTTCTCTGGGCTGTCCTGGGAAAAAAAGGTTCTCTGTCTTTGCTTTGGTCGGGAGGAGGGCGACGAGGAGAGGGAAGGACATTTTGCTGCAGGAAGCAAACCCTCGAACATCTTGTGCGTGTGTCTGTCTGCCACTGGGAAGTAACGGGGGAGCACGCAACCCGAGCCGTCGACCAAAGTTTAAAGGAACAGTAGCAAATCAGATTGGCTGCAAAACAATTCCTCCCACGGGTATGTGTGTGCGTTGTTCTCCTTTCTACCGCTCTTCCGTCTTCCTCTACTCAATCTCTTGTGTCCAACACACTCTTTCTGCGTCTGTCTAGTACTGTTTTGCCCTTTTGCCCTCTATCTCTCCCTTCTGCGCTACCTCCCCCCCCTTCTCAGTCATACGCTTGCTAAACACGTCTATGCACGCACAGCACTCCAATAACCCTTCACTCCATGCCGTACTCGTACCATCCAAATTCTATTATATTCACATCCCTCTCCCGGCTGCAGTCCTGCCACTCCATGCTCTGGCGCAGAGTGATACAGACACAGGGAGGCTGTGAGAGAGAGAAGAGACAGGAGAAATCAAAAAAAAAAAGTTTATATAACATCTTTACCTTTTTTCTTTTTTGCTCCTGCTCCTGCTGATGCCATTAGAGTGCTACGGTCCATTGCATGACCGTTTCTTAGACAAGCTTTCAGACCCGGTGTTCCATCCATAGAACCACGTACAGCTTGAGGGACAACTTCCATTGAAGAAGGAAAAGAAAAAAACAAAAACAAAAGAGAAACTCAGGAAGGAAGCTCACACAAGCAACCTTATTAGACGTATCCGTAACGAATCTAAAAAATACCAAAAAGAGGGAGATACAGTCTGAGTTAGGAAAAAAAAAATCATTTATAACATTGTAAGAGTACTCCTCTGAATTGGTTACGAATCCTCCTTTTGTAGAAGCAACAAACTCACACATTCGATAATTTCCTGTCCATATAATTACAAGGGCACGACAGGGCTAAGATCTGTTGCTGTTTTCTTTATCTACTCATTCACAGCGTCCACTCGTTGAGAAATTTGCATAGAAAGCAAACAAAAAAAAGAAGAACCATTTATTAATCAACATTCGACACTCAAACCAATCAGTCACATACTTCAATCGACAAACCTCAGCATACACCAAAGTTATACCTCCACAACCCTTAAATATTTTTTTTCTTCTACCAGTGGGTTAATTTGATACAGTTATTCGATCCGGCAAGCAGCAAAACACATACACTCTATTGAAAAGAACACAGTTAAGACGTATACACACAAATTGGAATATTACACCCCTTTTGAATTTGTTTACTGTAGATATGTTCAGTGGTTGAAATTGTACACAAATATTAACATATACGCAATCTCATCACTAAAGAGTTGAACTAGAATAATCAAAGCATATATTTGAAACCAGAACAAGCAAAACGTACAGCAAGAACATCATACCTTGGGAATACAAACCACAATCCTAGCAATCCTACATAAATACCAAACGAACGACACAATCCTCCCTGAAGCTATGGACAAAACTATTGCCGAATTACAGACCGAAATATTTCAGAAATGCAGTTCCTTGGCGATAGATATGGACATGCTACCGTTAGCATTCGATTTACTCACAAAGACTTTGAATAACGACGCCTTGGATCTCAAGACACTTCTCCTACTTAGTAATGCATACTTGAAAAACAACAGTTTCATCAATGTGATACACCTGCTCATTAATGCCATCAATTCCAAGTCCACCACAATACTTAATAACATACTAGTGTGGCAAAAACTGGCCCTGTCATACTACAGGCTGAACAGGTTCGATGACTCGAATCATGCAATAATGTACGCACTGTCCATATTCGAAAGGACGCCGAGGTACCTCAATGCAATGAACATGTCGGACAAGCAGACACAAACAGATGTGCAGTCAACAGACAGTACATTGGATGAAAGTACAAGTGATAAGGGTTCCAGTGAGGCTGCTGCGAGCCCGGAGAACAATGCAGAGATAAGCGAAGTACAGAAGGAAAATAGTGGCTCACTCATACCGACAATGTCAGAGCAGAAGCTATATGTTCTGAGGTGTAGGATACTTCTACTGATGGACACAAAGTTTGCACATATCGGGGAAGTACTGCCCGTATTCGACAGGTGTTTGATGTTTCTCGAAAAGATGGGTAACACAGACTATTACTTGGACGTTTTGATCACTAGAGCACAATTCTTTAAGAAATTCAACCACACGAGCAATTGTCGCGAAGATCTGATGTATGTGTTGAAAACACTACATGAAAACAGGGGCAATATACCTATGGAAAATCTACTACATAAGGTGAGTTTTACATACCACTTTCTGGCATCAATGATTTATGAAGAGAGACCGAATGACCTGGACGAACCGATGAACTTAATAAAGGAAGGAATCGACGGGTTCCCACACATGATATCGTCAGTGAAACGTCTGACGTTATTACAGGCACAATTAATATACCTGGGTGGCTCCTCACAACAGTTGAACAAAACAGTTAGACGATTAAAAGTTGAGGCATCACTGAAGAATCAAAAGTTTCAATTATCAATGACTTATTACATGGTGGCCCGACTGCTGTTAAAACAAGATATGAAGGGAAATTCCAGTTCTGCTTATGATTACTATCAACTGGCTCTAAAGTTGACACCGAACAAACCTTGGATTTGGATTTCAACTGCCTCTCTTTTTATGGAGTTGGGTCAATTTAATGATGCATTGTCGACCTACACACAAGCAGTGAACAGGTCCCTCTATAATGATGAGGTCCAAAGCGAAAAATCCGACAAAAGTTTCTCTGACGAATCCAGCGAATCAAGTAATTCATCGACACAGAACAGCTTACTTTTCTCCTATGAAATCAAGTTTAATAACATATTCGCTGCCATTGCATGGTTTGGGATATCCCAAGTGTACACAGCTACTGGTGACTATAAAAATGCGACAGATGCATTAAACCAATCGCTCAAGCTCTTCAAGATTGAAAAGGACATGGAACATGTCAACCAGTTGAAAGCATTACTTTCAAAATTAATTGTCCTAGAAGCTGATACTGTAGAACACGACACTATGGGTGGCCTACATGCCACTACTGGTGGTCTACACGAAAAACTCAATGAGATTCAAGGGCTACAGAATAGAAATCACTTAAACCCATCTAGGACAGCTGATGACGACGATGGTAGCGAAGAAGTAAAGTACGATAGACCAGATGTTCCTATCTCTGTTCTAATAGACTTCAGTAATTACAACGACGAGAAAATATTTAGACCAGTGGAAGATATAACCGACGAAGATATATGCTCGTTAAAGGTCGACAAAGAGGACGATGAAACCAAGATACAAGGAACGCCCAATGGAAACTCAAAACAGGTAATAGACTTGACATCCCCATCTGATAACCCAACACAAAGTCAAAAGAGAAGGGTAGACAATTGGAATAATGATCATGAGAATGGATCTGTTCCAACTGAAGCGTTCAAATCCCGTCATTTATCTAATTCGCTTCACTATCGCCAAAATCCTCAGATACGCTTCGCCGCCCAAACTGAGCATAACCACGGAAACCAACCTCAATCTGAAGTTACTAACGGTGTAAAGAGAAATTATTACAAAGCTCCTTCGTCAAATTCTCACTATGATCCAAGATACCAGTATTTACCACCAATGTCTGGCCATACGTCGGATGGTACTAATATCTACACCGATACGGACTCAAACAACGACCTGATAAGTCACTATGCCCAATCACAATATAGTATACCATCCCACATTACACCTCTGAATACAAAAAGCCAGATCATATCTATGCCCGTGTTTGTCCCAGACCCAAGACGGTCCTTGCCTGTATCAGCAAATAATACGCCACTTCTTCATTACACACCAAACAACACAGAATTCGGCGGGGTGCTTGCTGGTAACCCAAATCAGAATATGTCAATCCAGCAAAACCACCAGTTTCCGAGCATGATTAATCATAACCAGATGTCGTTACCATATAACCAAATGTCGCAATCATCTCCGGTTCATTCAATGGTTAATCAACCTCTAACGCTATTACAATACCAGCAGGGACATGTTCAACAACCCTTTCAGCAAAGCAATGAACCTTCTGTCTCAAGGTATGGGGGAGATGTGGGAAGTGGTCATCCTGGTTCTGGTGTACCGCACAATGGTACCATGGGTAACGCCCAGAACAATGCGTATCACAATGACCCGAACAACGGATCATCACGTCAATTGTATTATAAATGAACACACAATGTATACCGGGCGATACAACATTGTAATAATAACTAATATCCCTGTAGAAACCACACGGGGAGATAACTGCATTAAGAAAAGTCATTTAATTTTATTCTATATACTATTTTTGTATAACTGTTTGCATATATTTTCCAATAAATATCAAGTATAGTATTATTGAGTTTATCACAGTTCAATGTATTCTTGAGCTACAACAAGCCCCTTCTCCTTATTTGTGATTGAAAAACTTAGAGGGGCATATTCTAACAATTCATCATATGCAGGGACCCTCCTCACAGGGACGTTATTGACAATAGCATCCACTTCATAGTCACTCCAGAAGCATTTAATAGACACACCGAGATGATCCATAGATTCTTCCTTCTTATCCACAGCAGAACGTTTGTCCCACAAAAGTTTTGGGAACCATTGAACTCCGAGATGATAGCTACCGCTAGTGAAGTTTAACTTGTGCAGTAGCAACTCGTTAATACCCTCACTGGACTTGTATGACAGTTTGGCACTCTCGGATTTCTTGGTGTCATCAGTGATAGTGATTTTGCGGACTGCAGATTCCAATGGATCATCCGCCGAGGAGTTAAAGTTGACAACACAAGCCCTATTATTAGGAACATTTATTTTAACATCAGCATTAATAGGAGCATATTTGGAGCGGCTATTTGAATTCCTGTCGTTAGTGATTACATCAACCGTGACGAACTCAGTTATATTTTGATTTCCATAAGGTAACACAATGGGGACTTCAGCTTCGTAATAACAAACACCAATCTCACCGCCGTAGCATACCAGACCACTTTCCTTACGACCATAATACTTATTCTTATAGCTTGGGAGGTCGTATACCAATTCTCTAATCATCGCAGTCCTACCAGTCAGCTCTACTGTACCATTCGTGTATTGAGAAAATCTAATCTTCAGAGGGGTATTCCAGTCAAATGGGTCAACTGTAATACAATGGATAGTAGCTACAAGCCAAACGACAAACAGAACAGATAGAATATTGAATCTGAGCTTTGAAAGGAAGGGAAGCACCATGACTGTTAGTAGAATAGAGAGTGCGAAGATCGCCCCGTAAACAACGTTCATTGAGCCCAGGGACTCTTGAATAGTCTGGTTCAGTCCCGATAAGCTGTCATCAGAAACCTGAAATAAAATAAACGTTATTGGAATCAATGCAGAAAATTGAAGTATCCATTCATAATGAGAAGCGTACTTCTTGGCGACGGAATTAACCTCCTCGAATTCTTGTCTATCAGCTTCCGTATGAATATGCTCATCTGATAGCGCCGAAATA
This sequence comes from Maudiozyma pseudohumilis, assembly GCA_030579215.1. Lineage (NCBI taxonomy): Eukaryota > Fungi > Ascomycota > Saccharomycetes > Saccharomycetales > Saccharomycetaceae > Maudiozyma > Maudiozyma pseudohumilis. Next base: position 42,060 of record JAKTPZ010000058.1, read on the forward strand.
AGAGGGGCCCTCTCATCAGCTCCACGGTTTTCTGCAGATGATCCATTTACTCCCTGGTCACTATTATTTGAAATTTCAGGAGTCATGGATCCATCTATCGTCCCATACTGACTTCCACTTGGAGTTCCATCATCAGTCATGACAATGGGGTGCGGAATGTCCTTAGCGACCGTGTTATCCAAAGTCCTAGGTCCAAAGACCTCCACAACTTTGTGCACAAGTACCGCAATAGAGAAACTAATGTATAATCCTGTTACTGGGTAAACTCCTGTACTTCTGAACTCAGTTTTAGAGAGCATAATTGTCGTGCTCATGAGTAGAAACCAGGAGAGAATCATTAGTTCAGTAAGAACACAATCCTTTAGAATATTACCCTGGAAAATATAGTTAAACAGTGACATGACTAATGCATTCAGTAAAACAAATTCGATGGACAAGGACAAAAGTAATGATAGGAAACCGTGAGAGGCTACAAGGGGATTTTGATTCGTAACGTAATTTTCAGAAAGGCGGACAAAGAGTCCAGAAATCACAACTGATACAGGGAAGGCAAGCCAGACTACAACAGGTTTCGTCACACGAGATCCCCTCTTTCTTGAAATATGGCTCAATAGAATAACTGCGAGCGGGAATACAATCAGTAATACAATATCAATAACAAATAACCATTTAGCGGAAAACGTGAAAAAGAATATCCCGTAAACATCAAAGAAGACTGCCGGATCATTCGAATCACTAGACTTCTGTATATCTGAGGTATTTGCAACAGTATCACTTAGTTGCCATGTTGTCCACAACATGTCCCAAAGGGCTGGCCTAGACGTTTCCTGGATACTATCCCTGATAGTGTGGTACAGACTTCTTGGCTTAAAGAATGCGATATCCCAACCTAACAGACCGTTGGCTTCATACACCTTGTAATCGGTTTCACTATGGATTAATCTTTGGTTAAAACCCTGTTGGAAAATAGAATTTCCAAATGGGCGGTCCTGAACTCCCTCTTTATATAACTTAGCGGTCAACAGATTGGTGGTACGAAACATAATTGCATCGCCTTCACCATTTCCTGTACCTTCTAGGTTAATGAAATATTTCGTGATCTTAGACCAAGGATGGTCGAAGAATGCCTGAGCTCCTAGCAAGCCAAACTCTTCGTTATTATTCAAGTTTAATATTATTGTCCTTTCAGGCTGGTGCTTAGAGTAGTAATCTAACAGGGCTAGAATTGAGACAACACCCTTACCATCGTCAGTAGCACCATGGGAGGTCGGAACAGAATCGAAATGAGCTGACAGCAGCAGTGCATCGTTAGTCTTTTCACTGCTTCCCTGGATTTTGACGAGGATATTTGATGATTCAAAGTACACAACCCTGTTCATCCCGGATGACGAGTCGAACGCATCCTGATGGGCAAAAAGTAACTTTCTTTGCGTCTTATAGTCATCCGATACCTCACAGAACGTGTTGTTAGCTGTTATTTGTGTAACCCTTGAAAGTAGATAATCATGCACTCTATCGTTGTCGTGAGAAGTATACGGGTGGAAGGAATAGGTAATGTTTTGCAAATCCAACCAGGCATTGTCGAGAAGTCTAGTCTGCTCCTTACTTGCTGGGAGTCGGCGTTCTCTGTCGGTAAAAGGATTTTTCAGATACAATGCTATTACCAACAGATAGGAAATGATAACTAGAATGCTGACATTGGTCTTTCGATAACGGAAACCGGCTGAAAGAGCCTGCGCAACCCCTTCAAACATTGCAGCGTATATAATTGCTCTTGGAAGGACACGAAAGAGGTTAAGTAAGAATGCCTTGTAATAACTAACACCTCCTCTTTTCAAGGAGACAGAAACTACTTCTACTCCCTTAGTACACTCTTCAATTGGGAGCTCTCCCGATGGCTTGCAGCACTGCAACAATAACAATCCGGGCTGTCAATAAAAATACGCTGCCGCGCGTCAAAGACCAACCCGCACGGCGGGCAGAGGGGCACAGAAACCACCGTACAAAATGTGGGTCCAATTAATTATCATGTCATATTTATATTAAAATTATATGTGAATTATGCAACATGGACCGTTTGCGTCTCCGGGAGGCTGGTCCATGCGGTGTGACGATGAGAACCATGGGGTTAAAATGGGATTATCCGGGTTGCTGTCCTATTTACCCATCAACTTCTTGACTTGCCATCACCGTTTCACCTGGTTTTATAAATGCAAACGTGACAGCACCTCTTAGTTCATCCACAGTGTGAGTTACCACTTTGTCCCACAAGTTGTGGTGTTTTTCTGGGTTGACGTGTCTGTACCCAACGAGGCACTTTTTCATGTTTTCCGCCCTCAACTGTTTATTATTAAGCTGCGATTCTTCGATCACCTTCTGGATATTCCGTGCACTGGACCACGTACTCAGGACCGTTCTCGTTTCCTTTGCACGTTCGTCCAACTCAATGCTGTCTCGAAGCAATTCCTTCAATTCGGTCGCACTACCCTCCCCAGAGCATGGGCATATTAGATCGTGTGTATTACTTGGAGTGTTAGTCAACACAGTAAAAAGGTCTTTTAGATCTTCTTTGTCGAACAGATCGTCATTGTTCGAAGCCTTTACATTTTTAGTATCATTACTCTTATCTGCATCGCCATCATCTAGGAACTTTGAACTTAGACTGGACTTCATTAATTGACGTTGCAGAATCTTCTCATCGATGCAACCAGTGGTCACCAGTCTATAAATGTAGCAATGCCTTTTTTGCCCATCTCTATGTATTCTCGACATTGCCTGTATATCAATCGATGGGTTCCAGTCATTATCGAATAAAATCAAGCGAGATGCCCCAACCAAGTTGAGACCTACGCCTCCTGATTTAGCACTTAGCAGGAAGGCAAATGTATTGGGGTCATTATTAAACGAGGAGACAATAGAGCCTCTCAGCTTTGGGGGTGTGGCACCGTCTAGTCGACAGGTTGTCATTCTACTAGACGCCATGAGGTTTTGGATAATATCTAGAGTCTGGGTATAATTTGAAACAATTACTACTTTCTCGTTCTCTGTCATCTCCCGAATATCTGTAAGTAATCTCATCAAAACACCAAGTTTACCAGAGCTAATACTATTGTAGAATCTACTGGGATGCTGACCTGGTGCAGATGCACTAGAATCATTAGTTGGAGAATTCAGCAAACTTGGAGAATTGCATATCTTTTTCATTGTTGTGATGAGACCAAGAGATGAGTTAAATGTCAGATTTCCAAAGTCAAGATTTGAGCCATCTAGTGTATTTCGGAATGCACTTAATTGCGAAGTTAGAGGTTTGCAAAATAAAATAATATCAGTCTTTGGCGGCAAATATTTGTTTAAAATGTCGTTTGTTCTCCTCAGTATGAATTTTTTGGTTACAGATATCAACTGCCTCGATTTTTCTTCCCCTACCTCTGTTATATTATCATTGAACTTGTTTACTGTGTCTCTAGCTCTTGTAATCGGGGTGATGTAATTCTTCTTAAAGAAGTTATAGCTTCCCAAGATCGACGGATTAATAAAGTCAATAATAGTGTGGAACTCGGTAAGGTCGTTCTGGATTGGGGTCCCTGAGAGCAAAATTTTATTCTTTACTTCTAACGATTTAAGAACACCCAAAACTTTGGATGATTGGTTCTTAAGTCGGTGTCCTTCGTCACACACTAGCAAATCGATCGAACACGCCGTCTTATTATTAGCATTGTTATTCTGAATGAGGATTTCACCAACAGACAGTAGTTTTTCGTAACCCAATATCAGGACCTGGTACGTTCTATGGACCCTCAGGAAATTATAAACAGCATTTTTGTCCATTTCATTGGTATTCGAAGATTGCAAGGTCAAAACACCCACCCTGTTAAGTCCCAACCATTTCTTAAACTCATTTTTCCAATTACTTATCAGTGTAACGGGGCAGACAATTAGTATCTTTTTGGCGTAACCTTCCAACGGCACGCCCGATTGAGAGATATTGATATCCTTCCCATGACAATACGGCGTTTGTTTCAATAGTGTCCAAATCAAAGCAATGGTCATGAGAGTCTTTCCAAGACCCATTTCATCTGCAAGAATGCATCCTGTAACATCCGAATCTATTTCTAACTTTGTATTTGTTGACGTAAGATCCTTCGCTTCGTCAGAAAGTTCAGGATGGGACGACCTGTCCAAACTCATTATGCAGTCATACATGAATTTGACACCTTCTCTTTGATGTGGCCGTAATTTACTCGACAACAACGGGTCGACTATGACTTCCACATCCGCCTCATTAGAACTATTCATTACAATAGGGTTATCAATCTTTTCCTTGTTAAAGACAGGGAGATATTTAGGCCTTCCATTTCTTTCTGAATCGGTTTCATTCGATGGCAACCTATTGCTCAGTGAACTATGAGCTGCCGGTTTAGTATATGCTGGTTTAAACTTAGTGGATGATACCGTACTTATTAATGTTGGTGCGGGACTTGAACGCAAACTCTTAGTCTTGGTTGAAGGTAATGGCAGAGCAGAACTTGGACTCAAAGAGCTCGACATACGGATACTTGGTACATCATCCTTATCATCTGCACTGGGTTTCAAAAGTTCGAGGACACTTGTTAGTTCTGCACCTGAGTCAACTTCATAGTCAAGTTGTACTTCTTGCCCGGATGCTCGGAAGATAATATCCATTAGCTCTTGATCCTGTTTCACGTAGGACAGATTTGGCGACCCCATATACTTTCCAGCATCATCATAAAAGGATATTTTTTCAATATCCTTCTTGCTACTATCCTGGAAACGTACAGTAGCATACCCGTCCCCCGTCCATACCTTGTGCTTCTTCTGCGAGGGTTTCCGGTACATCGCAGTGTAGTAGGACTTATCATTATCGGCCGACACATTTGCTGCTACAGAAGACGACTGTGGTCTAGGTTTCTTCGTTGATGGTGGGGATACATGCGTGGTATTAACTTGTGTGTAACTTCTCTTGATGGTCCTACTGGGCGCTGTTTGCCTGGGTGGTATGTTGGCTGATTTGGTTCCTGGGAGTATTCTCCGCGGCGGTTTGAAAGGTTTATTTTCAAATTTGGGCAACTGCATTGCTTACGATCAATGTCACGTTAGTTTGATATTGCAGATGTGTATATATCGCCAGAATATCATCTTTTATATTGTAAAACACGTCTCGATGGGATGATAGTAAAAACCGTAAACAATAAAAAATATATATATTCGGATCATCGAAACACCTTTTACAAGACGCCAAAATATTACAGACAAAAGACCTGAAAGACTGAGCAAACATATCTTACTCGAAAATATACGGACACCGATGTCTTCAATTGAGCGATTTATTAGCAAACCGCCACTGATTGTATACTCCTCACTGGCGCAGTTGCGTTATCTAATCTTAAGTGAGGGTATTCCTATTACTGATGACAAACACGAACAACGTTTACGTGCTTACATATGGTCCATCTTATCGAGAACCTCTATGGAGCATGCTACCAGCATATACATAACTCTGGTCAACGAAGGTCCACCTCAGTCAACAATATACAACAAGATCAAGAACGACACAGGCCGGACGTTTCAGACCAACAACAAATTTAAAAGTGTTGTCTCAGAGGATGCATTGACCCGCTGTCTGTCCTGTTTTGCTTGGCAAACACAACAACTATACGAGGAAGACCCTTCTAGAAAAAGCATCAGTACGTATGTCCAGGGGATGAATGTGCTGCTGGCACCATTACTGTACTCGTGTCCATCAGAACCCATAGCATTTCAACTGTTCTCTAGCCTGTGTTACTCTCAAATTCCTACGTACATCACGCACAACCTCATTGGAGTACGAAACGGTGCAAAGCTTCTCGATATCTGCCTCCGCATTATAGACCCTAAACTGAGCCAGTTCCTAAACGACAATCTACTGACGGCTGAGATATATGGCATGCCATCGATCCTGACACTCTCGGGGTGCAATAAACCTCTCGACCATGTCTGCCGACTTTGGGATTTTATGTTTGCATATGGCTTCCACATGAATATTCTATTTATTGTTGCCATGTTGGTGACGATTCGAGGTCAGATAATGAGATCGGACTCTCCAATGAACCTTATGAAAGACTTGCCAGAGTTTGATGCTGACGAGATCATCAAACTTGGCGTCGGTTTCTTACCCAAAATTCCAGCAAGAACGTATGACCTCCTCGTGAGACATCTTACTGAGGTGGACATTAGTATTCCCTAGGCGGATTCATAAATATCTTGGATGCATCTGAATAATATTCAATTATATATACAGTATAGATGGACATAAAAGTACATACAACAATTTGGACTGTTACAAAAAGACAAAATCTATCTTGATTTCTATTAAAATATTTCATTACTCTGACGTGGTGTCCATGAGGGTACTAAACGAGAATGGCTCGTAGGCATAACCTTCACCCTCGAAGAACTTGGACATAGCTTCGACCCAATGTAGACGTAGAGCGTGAAGCATAGCAGAAGTTCCTTCCATCAAAACCAGTACACATACCGTTAGAACGAACCACATTGCGAATAGGAAGAAAACGGTGAAAACTGCCAGTGGCGACCCAGAATTCTTGGATGTGAAAGAGTTCTGGATGGTCATATCCCATAATACCGACGACAGCTGTGCATGCGCCAGGGACAAAGCCCATAGACGAAGATACGAGGCTGTGTGGGAGATACAGTTCAGACAGAATTCGATAGTGTGGATGACCTGATGGATCATGATGTCGCCAAAGTTAAACTCTCCGTCACCATGACCATGGCCGTCACTTTCGGCATCACCCCCCTGGGCGTCGTTTCCAAAATCACTGATAACCATCTCGCCGCTATTCTCATTGTGGTTACGCTGCTCTGCCTCCATCAGATCGTGATCGGCAGTTTGATCTTGTATGTTTTCATATCCTCTTAACATTGCACTCTTGTTCTGTCTTCTTAGTGTCAGCGGCTTGTAAAGTAAGAGCCATGGGACACAGACCAGTGCAGCTAGCAACAGGAACTGCTGCAGTACTGCCTGACCAGGGTATAACTTTTCATCGATCCTTCCAGGGGCCAAAAACATATTGATCAGCATGTTTAGCAATCCTGGAGCTGGCTTACCATCCTTAACCCAATCCTTTGACCATTTGAAAACGATTGCCCACGAAAGGTATCCGAAGATCGACTGCATAAAGATGAGTCCCGGGATGAAATTACCGATGATATCCACGCGCGACCCTTTCCTTTTATAATTAATGTAGGAAAACATGTATGAGTACGTCATGTGGATAAATCCCATTAGAATGGACAGTTTCATTTTGTACGAGTTGGAAAACAACAGTGCGTTATCAGTACTGTGCCAGCCCCAGTCGAGTCCGAACGGGTATGTTCCGACGCTCTTGGCGACTATACTTTCCCCCTTCTTGAAGCTGGCGGGCCATTCCCAGCCCGATTTGAACAGCGTGAGTGGTTTTGAGAACATATCGTTGTACATGAGACCTGTGTACATGGAGAAGAACCCCATGAGGACGAGAACGTAACGCCCCGTGAATGCCATGTCGAATATCTCGTCGCGAACCATTGCGCCGAATTTGCGCTCGTTCAAGATCAGGTACGCAGCAATGAGGAACAGGATGAAACCGTGGCCCATATCACCGAACATGATGGCGAACATGAAGGGGAATGTGACGATTGTGGCGAGACCTGGATTGATTTCTTGGTACGAAGAAATACCGTATGCATCGACGATCGACTGGAATGCACCTGTGAACTTATTCGTGCGGTGGAATGTGGGTGGGGATTTGTTTGTGTGTATAACACTCACAACTGTTGAGAATTCGGACCCCACAGACTCACCGAAGTCCTTTAGGGACGTCTGCAAGGAGACCACGTCTGCATCAGGCAGCCACCCTTCGGCCACGAGACCATGCGTCTCTGGGCGGAACAGGTTGAGTGTTGCGTATATGCACTTTTCGCGGCTGACGGTAGCGTTCCAAGCGAGTATTTGGTCGTTTACTACCAATAGTTCTGTGAGCAGGGCCTGTTCCGTTGATTGTGCAATTTGCTGCAAATCGGAAATCTCTTCGTTCAAGGTATGTGTTTGTGGGAAATGCTCGCGGTCCAGCGGCACCGTGGTCCCGCCGAGTGACTCCACAATGCGAGCCACCTTGGCAATAAGCGCCTCACCATGGGTGAAGATTATGACACAGTCCTTGTCGACTGGCGTATTGGCGTCTGGTCCGTTGCCTCCTTGGAGCAGTTGCTCCTCGATGGGGATGTTGTGGAAGTACATGTTACCTCTGAGCAGTCGCCACAGGATCCTGTTCAACGTCTGAACGCGGTCACGTCTCACAGACCCGACAACCATGAACTGTGCGTGCATCCCGCTTCCGAGAATCATACCTGCATCGTCATCAGCCTGTAGATCGCCTCCGGCATCGGCACGAGCATCGGCACCAGATTGCTCGCTATCTATAGAGAACGAGAAACTCTCATCATCACGAGACACACGACCTGCGATTCCAGGGTTCACCTCGAGGAATCTGGCCGCTTTGAACACGATAAAACGCGTTTCCACCAGCGCAGCGAGCTTGGCATTCACATCAGTGAGCGACGAATCCAGATTCTGCACACGGTCATGCACATGCTGGATCTCAGCACCGAGCTCGTGGATTGTGTTTACATCGTCGGCTGCCCCAGAAGAGGCGACGTAAGCCGTAGCAGCTGCCGCAGCCGCCACAGGTGGCGACGGCGGACCCAGCTGTCCGGCGTGGCGCGACGCCACAGCATCCAGCTCAGACAAGTACCGCTGCGTCTCCTCCAGCTGGCGCAATTGCTGGACGTAGTTACGCTGAAACTCAGACGTCTTGGAATTCAGATCCCTGAACATGAGCAGCCCAAGGCTGCCGAGCAAACACACAACGCCACGGGCGGTCTCGAGCGGTACGTACAGCTGCACATACGTCATATCCGCAGAGCGGAATATATCCTCGGGCATAGTTCTTAAAATTAGAGTGAAGTGAGGACTCCTGCGTGTACGCTTTTGACAGGAGAGGACAACTATTCCTATTTATAGCACCTGTGTGAAAGTTTTATCTCTTGTATCTGCACCCACTGAGCATTGATATAAAGGGACCGCGCCTCGGTGAACCAGCCCCGCGACGCCACGACGCGCCGTGAATAGTGATAATATGTGTCACTGCAGCACTGGTGGCCTTGAACAGGGCCCGTTCGTTGCATTAAGGGTTGATATTGGGCCACATAAGGGTCGGAAACTGATCGTTTGGGGTTTGGAGGGCGTTGGAACGGGTCCCCTGGCACTCCAAACGGCCGAGTTGGGCCTGGAAGGGCGGCCGGGAAGGGCGAAAACGGGCAACGTCCACTACTTCAACGTGCATTGCTCTGTTACAGGGTTGTGTCCAGCTGCAATATATGTACCACGCACCATGCACCAATTGCCATGCACGAACCACTCCAAACACCCAGGTGTAACGCCCGCAATATTTATTAAAGAGTGCTCAGGCGTCGCCAAACCGTCCAGAACCACCACAGTGCACTCGACATGTCCAGACCACACACCACAGAGGTAAACACCACCTCAACAACACATCGAGCACCTTGCCAGAGGCCCACGGACCCTCACTCGCCGCCAAATGGCACGTATCCTCACCACGTGACAATCTTCATCACGTGACACCACCCACACACCGCGATATTCCCCGCAGTGTCACAGCCGGCTTACATATATAAGGCTTAGCTCATCATCTTTAAGGGGGGTGGGGGTGTCCGCATAGGAATGTTGCAGGGTAGCAAACCACTACTTTCGCAAATAACAGCTACGACTACAACTACTATTACAACAGCTATATCGTCAGAATGAACTCGCAACTGGACGCCTCGCACCGACGCGAAGGGATCGATGTTGCCAGCTTCATATTCACAGACATCAAGGCGCTGTACGATCTCAACCTGACATCGTACATCGACCTTGCATACACAGAGATATCCGTGCCCGGGTACGAGATCTACCTCGTTGAACAGTGGGTTTCAGCGAGACGCATGTCCTCGGTGATCGCCTCGTTCACGGGTAACTCACAGGACACGGTACAGGCAGTGCAGGTGGTGCTGCCCAGGGATCCGGCGCTGTGGCCCGGTAAGTTTGCTCAGTACCACGCAGAGTTGCAGAATACGGCACAGCCGCGGCTGATGCCGGATGGGCAGAGCACCATGTATGTCACGAATCTGAGTGCCATACCCTCTTCACTCAACATCCTGCACATCGAGACCGGGGATATGCGTACCGTGTGGCCGTACTTCAAGGTCAACTACAATTTGAAGATGCTGCACTGCGCCGGAAGATCGTCGCTTCTGCTGTCGTACCCGGCCACCTCTGCTGTGGAGAAGTTTCTGCAGCTGTACAGGTTCCAGGTACGAACGAGAAAGGGGAGTGGTATTGGGATCCTGGATTCCAGTGCCAAGAGCAACAGCGATCACAGCGACGATGGAGCGGTGCATGCCGATGGATCTGGGAGCGGTGCAAACACCGGTGGCAACGGGGCCGCCAACGGTTCAAAGTTTTTGAATATAACAGCTGACACGAGCCAGCCAGACAACTACCAGCCCAACAAGCCGCCGGCCCGCGGTGTAGTAGGCCAGGGAAACGAGGCGATAGCAATCACACAGCCAAGCTACGATGTGGTGTACATGGTGGAGCTAGTGCAGATATCCCTGCGCTATTTCAGTACATATGGCGGTCCTGTAGACGGTCTGCTGTGCAAAAATTCTAATGACGCAATTGAAAACTGGTGGACCCGCTACGGTACGCTGTACTTGGGTATCGACAAGCCCAGGAACGAACCTGCAATGGGCCCAACTGCAGTGGCTGGTATACTCAGTCTAGTGCTGGCCTGTTACTTCAAGCTCAGTCTGGAGGACTGCATGAACTCGCGCGACCCCTTCGACAGCACGGAGTTTCACGATGGTGTGGCGCTATTCCAAAAAAAGTATAGCTTGGACCAAAAACAACGTGGTGGTGGGCACCGTGCTCAGCAGGATTCTCGCAACGACGGATACGATGGCGGGGTTGTGCGTGGACGTTTAGATTTATGCACGATTGCCAAATTGTTCGAGGTCACCGAAAAGTACTCAACACACGATCTGCTCAAGTTCAAAAAACTATTGAAATCGAGGGTTCTCGACCTGACAGGGAAGGGTAACCCTATTACATTGTCGCACATGATTCTTACTGCTGATCTCGAGACTTTGGTCTCGAATATCCACGGCGGTAGTCTGGGACTCCTATGGAAGGGCAAAGGTAGATCCAGAACAATTCTCGATTGCGATAATGACATGACAAACTTCTGTAACTACAACTTCAAACGTGGTAACCCAGCGCAGGAGCTTAGGGACCAAGAGGAGAGAACAAAACGGCGCCTCTTGCAGGAGGCAGAGAAGAAGAAACGCAAAAGAAAGGTGTACAAATTCAATCCAAACGATTTCGTAGAGAGCAGAAGACTGCCTCCTGATCTAACAGAGGCGGATATGGAGAGCGACACATCATCTGACAGCGACACAGCATCGAATCACACAGTTTCATCGATGTTTTGCAACTACGATAAATCACGGTACAGTACAGACGTCGACTTAAACAAATGGCATTTCGACGAGTATAAGAGGCGCAATTCACTGCCGAGAATAAATGACGGTACCACCGAGAACCTGGTACAGGATCTTGTCGGCGATGCGGCAAAAGCCCGGACATTATACAGATCGAACTCGTTCTCACGAGTGAGTAATGTTGTCGACAGATGGGGGCTACCGTTTGACGCCTCTGTAGTGAAGATGGCCAGAAGTCTGCGCAGGATCGAAACAGAGCTTGCCACTCAAAGGACGCTCGATGCCATGGAGGAAAGTAAGTTTGCTCCCCACGCTGATCGCGTCGATGACAGAGAGGCAGAGGAGCAGTTCCAATTTATTAAAGTTCGCTTACAGGTAAATCACGACAAATACGCCAACCAGTCCATCAAATTCGAAAGAAAGGCGAATGTCCTAGAGAACAAACAGAGACTTCTCTACACGGAAATCAATGAAATAAACTCACTCACTTCTAAACTGAAGTACGATGTAAGGTTACTGGAGTTCAGAATGCGTGATGTTGAAGATAGTATCAACCACTTTGACAAAAAACTCAACAGTGTCAAGAAAACTTTAATCTCCCAAAACAGCGACGTGGCAAATGCATTAGAATGTGTGACAGACCAAACTAAGTTCGATGGATGCCTTGAGAACATGATTTGCAATAAAGACCAATCATACAAGGGCATTAGTGTCAAGTTGTTGGACCCCAATATGTTTGCTGAGTTAAAGAAGAACATCATGGGCTGGGTCAGTTACTTATTCTCCAGTTTTACCGTGCACGGAAAAGACTACAAAAACATTCAAGCCAAGAGTTCCTCCAATGAATTTTAAATTACATACATACAATTACCCCCCACTTATATATTCCTACATAACTGCATAACCAAAGTTAAACCATTTGACTAGAGTAATTATCACCGATTGAGGCTAAAATTAGACATATAAAACGGTTTACTCAATCTTGAGGCTGGCAGGGAAGTCCACATTTGCCAACTGTGACTATTTTATCGTCGTATTTGGACTGAATCAAAAACAAAAACATGCCAGGAACAGCAGACGCACATTTTCTGACATTGATTCCTAAGAATTCACGTTTGTTCGTGAGCAGAAAAAAACTTTGGATTTTGATATAAAAGTGTATTTTAAAGGGTATTAGGGTTTCAATCTCATAACAACCATTACTACTCGGTAAAACCAATACATCGCGGATTACAGAGAGTAGAAATTTCAATGTAGAAATTATCAAAATGTCAGAAATGTTACACTGGACATATGGCATATGACTAATAACTTTATATAATAAGGCAATGGGGACATATTTTTAGCAACCATTTATTCAACAAATATAATGCGACAGAAACATCCAGAATATACCATAATATAAAATGCTAGCTCCCCTTCCACTCTGATTAAGATTGATAATATCCAGCCTAAAAATATAAATATTCTTAGACATTATATTTGGGAAATATTATAAGTAACGTTGAAAAAACACAAATTAATAGCTTTTATGGCCAAGTTGGTAAGGCGCCACACTAGTAATGTGGAGATCCTCGGTTCAACTCCGAGTGAAAGCAATTATTTTTGTCATGGAAAATGATTGTAAATCATTTGATACGAATATCGCATATAATTGCGTTAATGAATATAAGTTAATGCAGGACTGTCGCCCCCAGAATGTCAGTGGCATTGTTGTTCTCTTTACATTTTTTACTGTTCGATTCTTAACATACATGGAAATGAAGATGCAGAAATATTGGTCCGTTGGAATGCCCTCTATTGTTGTAATTGCATCATGGAAATAATGCTTGAATTTATACACCAATAATACCAGGACACTAGATAACGACCACTGCAATATGCACTATACCAACTAAAATTAATATAGCAACTTTTTTGCTTTATGTGCGGTTTCTCGTTAGTTATTCCCCCATTAATATCAAACGAGCGTGACCGTGCAGTCATGCAAGATCTGTTAATATTTCCCAGTGAATCCTAGAAACACCAATTACCCACCCTTTGTCACTTCCTACAAATCACATCGTGGAGCGTTCTGTTTCTTGATGTTTTATATATTTCTCTTGTAATGTATTTCGTGTCGCGCTGAGATCATCCGGGACGAGCGCGACACGCTCTTTCGTGATGTTCCACTGTTTATACAAGTTAGTACAACACTACGTCCAACACATGAACACAGGTCAGTTAAAGTAAAAATAACACCACATACTGTCCCTTCACAGAATCCCTCTGCACTCCCAGCAAATAGAAATGAACACAAACACCAATCCACCCCAGGATCAGCAACCTGCCGCTGCATACCCTCCAGCACCTGTTGCAGAACTCAAAGCTGTGGTTGTGGAACAAGAGAATACGCCTACTGAGCAATCCAACCCACAAACACTTTCGCCTAGCATGTACGAACCGCTCCTATCGTTACAGAAGACACAGCTGATTGCAAAGAATGACCCTGAATTCATGTCCACAACAGACGCCGCGCTTGTTGCG